>JAPYZE010000385.1:0-42028 GCA_030522805.1 Leptomastidea abnormis
ATATCTAAAACAATGATCCAACCGCGATCGATCAACATGACTCGGAATCACTGTATACACGTACCTACATTTATATACACAGACAGAGGCAGAGCATAAGATACAAGTGCACCTGTATTATAAGCAGTGCAACGCAGTTGCGGCTGGCTATATAGCGCGAGCGCGTGTCCAGCCGCGGAAAGCACGTCGAAGACTTTCACTGCTGCAGCGCATATTCGCACACAGAAGAGCTGCTGCTGCTGTTGCTGCTGTTGTTGTTAAGCTCGCAATCTCTTGCTAATCTGCGGCTACTACCTATGTTAAGACCACTACCAGCACCACCACCACCACCATCGTATAGACTCTGTGTGGCTGCGAGCGTTTCATTTTTGCGGCCGGCCGCGCGCGCTTCCTTCCAGCCACCACTACACCTACCTACCTCCTCTCGATTCCTCCGGCTATTATTCGTAATTGCTTTTAATTCCGCTTGTGCAGAAGCGAGTCGGTGTATACAACAGAAAGATATTGTATATATCATATATAGGTACTGCATACATCGCGGATCTTTCTTCCGAGAAGTCAGAAAATTTTTGCAGAGCTGCTACTGCATCTCTCATCGTTATAATCTATCTCTCTCGAGTGCTTACTCCTGTGTAATGTCTGTATTATTTTTCTTTTTTTTTTTAGGCAGAGACACACGAGTTACAGGTATATCTATGTGCGATGATTTTTTTATGAGTTTATCGTTATAATTATAGTAAATTGGATATAGAGAGTGTAAGTGCGTTATTATATATATTGAGTTGCAAGATACATATAGATGCAGTAGGATAGTATATCGTTATCAAGAAATAAGATATCATTTTTTACTGCATTAATATTTTTTTATCATTTCTCAAGTTTTGAGTCATGGGAAAGTAGGATTTTTGTTGTATGTGCGTAAAATCTTATTGATAATGTCGTTTTTCTTTGATTACTTTTATACCTCGATTTTGCTAGCGTTTTTAAATTCATTTACCAAATAACGTATAATTAATTTCAAAAGAAATTTAAAGATTTTTACGAAACACTGATAAGATTAAGTATTTTGATAAAGAGAGTGACAACCTTACAACAATGAACGTATATAAAGCTTCATCGTCATTTACAATGTTTTCTCTGATTTTAAAAAAAGCAAACAAACGTTTGCAAGAAATACATGAACTTTTATCAAATCGTATAAATAAAGAAAACAAATAAAATCTCAAAGTATATACACACATTTCTTTTTTTTTGTTGTTTCACCATTTCCGAGTTTCATCAGACTCTTTCTATTTAACACGCATTAAAACACACGAAACTTTCATTCACTCCACCATTAGTTTTACCAAATTTTCAAAAATAGAAAAACGAGGACAGAGCTAATACACACTCGATAAAAATCTATTTGGACCACGCATTGTGAATTTTATCTCGAAAGCTTGTAAAAGAAATTTTCCATATATACAAGAAACCGACACATCAGCGTCTCCTCCTCCTTCCTTTTTCGATTGACAAACAGTCGGGAGTAGATATTCGAGTAGGCTAAATTGCTTGCCTTTGTCACGACGAGATTTTGTCGGATAAGGAAGTCGACAGACTCCCAGGGCGCGCTGAGAGACGCAAAAGAGAGAGAGAGAAAGAGCTTTGCGTGATGCTTTTCCTATTCTTGGGTATATACCTACTTCTACGTCTTAGAAATTTTCAGATGGCTTGTTTACGGTGGCGCTATAAAGGCTGCGCAGATCGGCAGCTTTTGCCTTTACTCTCCGGGGAGAAAAACGCTCTGGGAGTTTGGATTTGGGATTTCCCAGGTTCTGGAAAATGTCGATTTGAAATTTGTTTGGATGTTTATGTGGGCGAGGATATCTGGAGCGCATGTATCATTGGTATATAATGCTAATACGTCAGATGATTGATTTATTTATATATAAATTTACATTAGATTGAATTTATCTTATAAACTGTACAACTCAGCCTCGGTTTTCTTTTTTTTTCTACATTTCTTGCCTTGTCAAATCATATATGTGTCTAACAATTTTACCATTGAATTTTTAAAAGCTCAATAAATTAGCAAGCTACACAGCAGCAAGAGATAGTTCATCTGCATATAGCGGATGTTATATTTTTGTACAAGACTCAAAGTGCCAGAATCGATAATAATTCGAAAGATTAATGTAGGTTACACTGGAGAACAGCAGCAGCAGCAGTATTAGCTCGGTGTCAGATTAAATAAGTTATAAATGCATACATGATGCAATTAATTTGCAGTTTGACAGTCATACACATACACCGCGATATACTTTGTACAAACTTTTTCGAGCAGTGTAGGTATCGCACCCGCGTTCCGATTAACTCCAAAAGTGGAAAATATCTCTTTGACTTTGACACAATTACATTGACATCGATTTCATTAGCTATTTAGCTTACCATTTCGTTCAAATAGATCAGATAAAATCGCGAAAGCAATGCATATTTGCATATTTCCCGAGAGCTTTAAATTGCAAGCTCTCTTTCTAAAAATAAAAAACATCTAAATTGCCTGGTGCAATCACAGCTTCTCTCTCGTATCCTTCAAAACTAATCGAGTCTTTTGTTATTTAACGCGCAATAACGACAAGAGAGAGAGAGAGAGAGAGAGAGGAGTGTGTCGTTAACACGGGCAATTAATGGCTAAACGCCGTTGGCACATACACTTTCTAAAACCGGCTTTTAACGAGCTTCCGCGACTCGTACGACGTCTCGTATGTAAGTGTCTGTCCTGGAGAACGGCATTTCCGCATGTCCAGATGGCTTAAAAAATTCGCGAAGGCCTTTTTTGCGTTGTATATCTGCGTAACCTTCGGTATAGAAAGATAAAAAATGAGAGAGATAGAGGAGGAGGTGGAATGGATAGGAATATAAGGCAAGCGTGTTATGTATGCATACGTATACATAAAAGTCGATCAAGTACGCACGTAGCCTTGCGCGGATTTTTAAAAATAAAACTGCCCCTCCGACCTTCGGCCCACCACCTTCTGCCTTGTGTTGCTTGTATACCAGCCTATATATAATACACGCTGCGAAAGGTGATCGGGAATCGATGATCGATCTCTCAAGCGCGCGCGTGCAAACTGCTCTGCAGGATTATTTGTCTCTCTACTCTTTGTGTATGTGTATGTATATTCAGAGTACGTCTATTCTATTCTTAGGCATATCTAGATGTTGACTATTTTCTTTGTTCTTTTTTTTTTTTTGCTTTTGATGTGACTTGATATAGATACAGAGAGACTTGATGCAAAAGTTTTGTTTTAGTTGTTGTATTTTTAAAATTCCAAGTGGGTTTTATTTAATCAAATATATATGTAGGTATAACTTGTTGTGTTTTTAATCGGAGGCGTGTTATATGGCTTTTACGTTATATTTATAAAGTATATTTCATTTTTCGATTCATGTTCAAGGATATCTTGTATATAAATTGATAATATATACCTACACGTATCGATTGAAAACCAGTTTAATCTTTTAGCTGTTTTTCAAAGTTAACTTTAATTTTATTTAATTCTGTTATTTTTTTTATCTATAACTTTTATTTTATTATTATTTTTCCGCGTCGATGCTTTCAAATTTTATTCCAATATTACATACCGTTCAGGCAAAAATTAACTGGACTTGCTCTCTCTCTGTATATCATTGCAATAATAAAAAAAAAATTTATGAAGAAAAACAAAGTTTTATATAACTTGTTTAATAGAAATCAAAACTGAAGGCAAAAAATAGTGGTAGTTGTATATTATATTATAATAATATTGTAAACGATGTAAAGCGAGTAAAATAAAATTTCCTGTTTTACCAATCTCGACGATTAAATTGTAATTTCGTGCTGCGCAATGAAAAAGGAAAGAGAAGAAAACCTTAATTCGATACATATATATTATTTTCACTTTTATTATATCCAAATGACGAAACAAGCATCTTCACAAATTATACTACTCCTCCTTCAAACCACAAGAAAATCTGAAACTATCAGAATATAACTGCCCCAATCCCTTTCCCTTCCCTAATTGACGTATATCAGAGAGAATGATTTTTTGAAAATCTCAATCTGAAAACGTATAGTACATACATCGCACGCGTCAATCGGATAAGGATCTTTATATCGGCTAAGAGAGCCAACAAAGACGCAATCTCTTCTCGATCAGAAGGAGCATCAGCACCACGTCATGTTCGAGCTGGAAAATCGCATATACCTATAACAACGATACACACATACTCCTCGGGCGTGGCGAGGAGGAGGAAGCAGAGGAAAAGAAAGAAAATAAAAAAGAGGGGGGTACATAGATTTACTACAGCAGCAACAGCTCAGTTTAACGGCCTATACACGCGGCAGAAGCAGCTCATCCTCACACGCTTATATGTGCATAGGTATATATAGAAAGCGAGTCGTCCGGCAGGAAAAGCGTATGGAGTGAGTGTATAAGCGCGGCTTCCTTCTTTTTTAGCGGCTGTTTTCCGGCTGGCTCCACGCGTGGCCGCCGGCAAGGGGGTAATATACGCGCAATCCTACCGGCTAATTGGGCCGAGGTCAAGCTATCACTGCGCGCATGTTTATATGTAGACATATACATGTAAGCCTAGCTCTTACATGTATAGACATATTAGTATATAAACGAACTTGCAGCTGGTGCTTTCGTTTCAATGGTATACATGGTTTCATATTATGGGGCCTCGGGCGTTCGTTTCGCGCTTTGGTATATCACACGGAAGTATATATAAGTTCGTAGGAGAGACTATGATATGAGACGTGCCAAGAGAGCTGGGATTCATACGCCATCAAGTAAAAGTGTGGTTGTATACACGTTGATGTGTTGTAGGAAAAGTAATTTAATTTTACTTTTTTTTTTTCAAATTAACAAGTTAAATAATTAAGATTTTCCGAAAATGAAACTGGGCTCTGTAAAATATATGAAGAAATTTATATATTGTTTTACAACATAAGTATATAATAAACGGATCAGAGATAAAGCACAATAAAGTAGAGATTACCAGTTGAAATCTGTGCGCGAGA
Source organism: Leptomastidea abnormis (assembly GCA_030522805.1). Taxonomy (NCBI): domain Eukaryota; kingdom Metazoa; phylum Arthropoda; class Insecta; order Hymenoptera; family Encyrtidae; genus Leptomastidea; species Leptomastidea abnormis. The sequence continues at coordinate 5,045 of JAPYZE010000385.1, forward strand.
TAATATGGTGGTTGTGGGGCGCATCATTAGCATATATACCTATCTTTCATATCACTCACGCTCGCCTTATCAAATTCCAGCTTTGAGCAAACGCTTTCGGTGTATACGTATCATGGAAAAGCTGACAGGGCAGAAAGCCCGATTAGCCCATTTATATAGCAATCCTGCATTACATACATACATATACACGGTTCAATTGCGCTATAGCTATATCAAGAGGCCTATAAAGAGGCGCAGGCAGGCAAGCAAGCAGGGCAGGTATATTAAAGTAGCTGGCGCGGCAAAAAAAAGAGAATCACGCGGCAATAATGAGAAAGAGAGAGAGAGAGAGAGAGACTGACGGCGCCGGTCGGCAGCAGCTCTTATTGCGTTATCGCGCTAGTCTCTCTCTGACTCCTCTCTCTTACTCGGTTTAGACAGGAAGCCGAACATCTTGCCGCACTTCCGGTTGCTTCTACTCATCGCCATAACTCCTTATACTCTCAAGGTGTATCAGCAGTGCAACTATATATTTCTTCATCCCCCCCTCCCCTTCGCCTCCTCTTATAACTTCAACCTCATCCGTTTTGCCGATTGCTTTTTCTTCGTAAATTTTTGCAGCTCTTTTTTTCAAACTTTCTGTCTCTTGCGTAGTAGTTTCTCAGACCTACGGCGACGAGACTCGAGGAAACGAAGTAAAAAGACAGCGGACGGTCTTTTCCGCTGAAATGAGCGACTACGTTAATGAGTTAGCGATCGATGCGGGATTGGATTTGATTTTCATTGTTGCAGCTTCGTGTTATTATTTATAAAAAAGTATATTTTTCTTGAAAATTGATAAACAATATTGTTGGAGAACGTCTATTTTTTCTAACTTGACTTACTACTTTTTTTTTTTCCAACTTGACAGAAAATAACAAACTGCAAAACTTTTAGCAAAGATTAATAAATCACAAAACTGTACCATTCGGAGCTCTTATAGTTTTTTCATCATAAAAAAGTTAGTAAAGCTTTTGATATAATTTAGATATAAGTATAACAACAACGCCAGAATTAATCGCAAGCGTATAGAAAGAGAGATAAACACATTTGCAATTGCATATACACTTAAACACACATTTATATATAGCAGTAGATCTCTCTGATATTCGCAAGAACGATCAAGGAGAGAGAAACTGGAGTTGTACAGTATATGTATAAGTTCGTAAACCCGCATTCATCTCAGCGATGAACGTCTTGGCTGAACGACATCCTTGTCTCGCGTATAAGACATGAATGAGTCTCTTCTCCCCCTACCATTATATGCATGTATATATATATATACGTAGACTGCACAACCGCGAGCATTCAAGTCGCGAGCGCGCGCGCACTCACTCACTCGCGTTTGCACGGCCACTCGGTCCCGAGTCAAGGACGTGACGAGAAGTCAAGAAAGAGAGCCAGCTTGTCGTCGTCATCATTGTGGCTGCTATACTACTACTACTACTATGTGATGTCGGATAATTAGGCTTTTGATACTGTTTCTGCTGCAGTCAGTCAGCCCCGTCTCTCGGAGAATCATCACGAATGGCATGCCACTAAACGCGACCCTTCGCTAACGATCCACCCTTCCAATCAACATATAAAATAGGTATACTAACTGCTACAGCTACTGCTGCTGCATCAATTTATTTGCCTATGTGAGTCCGATACCACAACTGATCATTTAATCTTATGAAAAAGAAGAAGAAGAAAAATCGCAAGCTTTATTTTTATGTATTTACGTATATCTATGCATGTAGAAAGACTCGGTGCATCATATAGTTTGCGCGTCTCTTTGTCTGAAGGCGTTATATTCTCAGAGGATAGTCCGGTATACCTACGCGAAAGAAATTCATGCACGCGGTTTTGAGCGTTTCGGAACTCGTAAACGCACACGGCAAACATAAATGCACACACCCCAGAGGGGGGGGGGGGGGCTGGCTTTACGAGCCTAACTGTTCGTGCGTGCACGGCCACGAGATTCCGTTTTCTGTTGCTGCTGCATGTATATACTATATACGCTACACTCTTTGGTGTAATTTGAGATGTATCCCAGACTTTATGCATGTGTAATTGAGGAATTTTTAATGTATATGCAGGTACTATATGTATGTACCTACCATTTCGGGAAAACATCACAGGAGAGTTTAATCGCATAATATTTGCATGCTTTGGCTTTATCAAGTTAGAAATATACAGCTTTTGAAGCTCGCGGGATTTCAAATATAAGAACGGAAAACTCGCGAAAGGCTGGATTATTCGCTCTGAGATATGTATACGTATACACTATAATATACACAAACAAGCGCAAGTGTTGATTCCGTGAAATGCTAATAATAGCTTTAATGAAGCCGCCACGGCTATACGGGTGACACTTTTTTTCTTCCCAACACAGCCAAGCTACTGTGCTGCGCGTAAAATATAATTAAAGCCATGGTGGTACACATACATACTAGCGTTTGTATACGTATATAGTTGCAAGTGTATAATATAAGTACCGCGTGCAGTGTATATGACGCTTAATTTACTGTCCTCCTTCCCCCCTTTCAATCTTCGTGCTTCATTCCCGCGACCCGAGACAATTCACTTCTCTTTTCTCTGGATCCCTTCCACCTGCGGCTACTTCTCAGCTGTACACAAGTATATAAAGCTGCGAAAAAACAAGTATCGTCGGAACCTTGACGTACATATATCCTTGATCGGCCAATTTCATCTGGATAATACTACGTCAAGGAATAAAAGGATATTTGGTTAATTAGCGTAAATTCGCGAATTGACACGAACATGAAGCGTTTCTTTTTTCTGAATGGAAACCAAAAGCGCCAGCCAAGCGTGGATTGATATGCCACGGGAAAAAATGCTTTCTGGACGCTCTGTGGCTTTTCTCGCGAACAAGCAAAAAAAAAAAAAAAAAAAAAATGAAAACTGTAACAGCCGATGAGTTTTGGCTCGCTCATGCGGTAAGCCGATCTTTTCTTCTTGAAATTTTCAAAATTTACGATCAACTACGAGGAATCAATTGGGATAAGATATAGATGTATTTTGTAAAAAATAAAAGGTTTTGTTTGTGAATATAATATCGATTACGGTTTCGGGATGTATACAACGTTGGAAAACAAAATAATCGATTGTTATGTATTTTATGATTTGTTGTATAACTGCAGGGACGACTGTTATGTGTATATTATAACGGAATACTGATATTTCGAGAATAGACTATTTTTTTTCCTCGATATAATTATGAATAAAGTCACGTTTTCTGCCTTTTGTTTTGTATTTTAAACTTACGTAGAGCCTCAAAGATTGTAACGGTTTAGCAAGAATTATATTATTGGGATTATTATATGCTGGAAAAACGATTAAATTTAGATTGGAAATTGAAGAAGTTAGTCAAGCGATATAACTTAAGATTTTGTGAAAGACTGACACTGGCTGTCTGACTAATAATAGTATCATTATTTGGATTAATAGTGAATTGATTCGCAATAATACTCGTTTCTGTCCACGTTAAATGCTATATATATATCGAGCAATTGACTTTTTATATGGAATCGTAATTTTTCTTATTATTCTCGATTCACGTGACTGAGAGAAACATCCTCAGAAGCATAAATTATAAAAAGTTTCATTTACGTAGTAATCGACGACAAGCTATAGGTAGTACAAATTATTTTTCTTTATATAAATTGCATCTAACAACATCAATTATTTTTTATTCAATAAATCTTAAGTAATAAAATTAAATTACTAACACTACATAAAAAAAATGTACCTAATAAATTCATACCTAAAACTGATAAAAGCACCTTTTCACAATATATCCCCTCCAACTTTATTTTCCCAAGCATCCATCCAAATACCCTCTCGGCTTCTGAATTCACACCAAAGACTTGAGTCTTTTCTCCCAAACCCCCTATACTCCTCGTCTCGTCAATTCAAACTTACCCACACAATATCATCCAGGGGCGCATAACTTTTTCCTAGTCGCAGTCACAAAGGCATCCCTTCCCCTCGTACACCTTGCATGTCGCAATAGAATTGCTCGCGCGTTATCAATAATCCGACTTTTCTCAAGTTCTCTCTCTCTCTTTCTCAAAAGTGGCGTTGTAAGAAAAGACGTACAAGTGCGCCAAAGGGCTTTTAATCGTCGTGTCCAACGTGTCCGAGGACTGCGAATGTGTGGACGTATAGTAGGTATTCGAACAAGCTTGTATTTCTATTCTGGAGTCGATGTTCTTTGAGGGAGGGTATAAAGAATTCGCGACTTTTTCAGCTGGTTCGTTTTTGTTTTGCAAGAGATTTGAGGACGTTGAACTTGTAGGGTTAAGTATATAAAGAGAGAGAGAGATGGACTGAAAATGGGTATGAATGTGCATTTTAGCGTGGAAATTTATAGGTATATGTAATCGTTGATTATTTTTTTATTTTTATAATATATATTTTAATTTAACGGAGTGATTTCATTAATGCGCGATTTTTCGATTTTTATAATACATTTTGTTTCGAAATCATAGAGCGTATATAAAGATACCGATGTGATTAAAATTAAATGCTCAAACAGGTAGGTATGTATCGATGTATGGCGATTTGAGTTTATAAAAAATAAATGTAGTACATTGCAGCGATATTTATAATTTTACGATCGATTTGATGTTTTAATTAATTAATGTTTCAGTCCATCTTACGAGGGATTTATATATTGCCTCGAAACTTTCGTTTATTACACATTATACTATATGGGATGGGATAAATAAACGCTCATATTCGCAATTAGTATCCATATCTATATTAGTAAATGCTAATGTAAAAGCAGTGTCAAATGATTAATTTGTGCAAGTTTTCCAACGAAATGCAAAATATCCAGGTCGCTCTATACGAAAGATGAAAAAAAAAAAAAATTAAACTTGCTGTATATATTGGGTTATACAGAGAAATATATAGGTATCGATATCCTAGATCTATAATGCTATTAAAAAAAAAAAAATGGTTCATTAGAATAAATCGTATATCCGCCTCTCACTTTATAATGTTAGGAATTCCTAAACAATGTTGTCTGCAACTCATATAGTTCAGTTTTCCATTTTCGTGAAAGTTTTCGATTTCAAAGTACATTGGCAATATAAGCTGATAAACAAAAAGAAAAATAAGGAGAAAGTCTTAGTATAGCAGTCGACAGTTCATTCGTATTTTGAATTAATTGTTGAATCTATATGTGCGGCTAATGAAATATACGTATATATCTGCATACATTTGAAATATGAAAATTTTTATTCAATTTTCATCGATAGCGTATAGTATAGCGAAAACTTCATCCGAAAGTTTACATGCGCGCACCAATCAGATTTAATTAACGAATACTGTTTAGATAAAAATGATACCTATAGTTACAAGCATCATTAGAGAAGCGATACCAAAGAGCAGCTGCAGCAATAACAAAATATCTGGAAAAAATTAAACTCCAAGTATACAGCTCGTCTATATAAAAGTATATATACGGAGCTTGATAAACTAGAAAGTAAACAGATCACGGTCCGATCGACCAAATACATATACTATAATAAAGCATCGCATGGGTCATCGGTAATGGTTGGTGGGGAATAAAGGAGAACGAGGGGCCAAGACAGTGGCGCGTCGTAATAACCCGCAGACCCGCACTCCTCGCGGTATATACCGACCCATATATAAGCCCCAGGTTGACGCGCCCATACTTACGATGACCGCCAGAGGGGACACATACAAACACAGACACGTGAAAAGGAAAAGGGGGGAGGGAACTCGCGAATCTGTAACGTCGAACGGTACCTATACTGCGCGCTACCTGTCCCACTGCCACAACGCTTCTGCGAGTATGTGTCGCGCGCAAGCTTATAACACGCGTCTCCTCCTTCTCCTGATGATGATGATGATGATGATTCTCATATGGAGGTTTGCGTACAACACAATCATAATATACTACTCTTGTGGTTGACCACTTTTTTATACGCAACCTGTTTTTTTCGGGATACTGTATACTGTATGGGATCGGTTGATTGATTGACGATTTTTAATTCTGGATAACGAGAGAGGAATGCCGTTATTGTTTACAGAAGTTGAAATATATTTAGAAAAAAAATCTAAATGTAATAATATTTCGATAAAATTCGATGATTAATATAGCAGCAGCAGATGGAATTCAAATGTAAACGATATAAACACAAGTCCAGACTTCCGACTATGTTACCCGACTAGCCTCAAAAACTTTCAAACACATATACACACGCACGCAAGCACTTGCGGCCACGTAATCGAACCGCAGGCACGCGCATCATATCGCACATACATTCAAGTCTGAGGCAATCACGTCATCCGCTAAAAAAGCTCTCTCAATCGGCTATCGACCGCTGAACGGACTAGAGTTTAATAATAATATAGGATCATCGTTTGCTTTCTTTTATTAAGCACTTGAGCACTGCCGATTTTTAGCAATGACCCAATGATGACTGGTTCGTTTAGCGCTAATAGAATACGTATTCGCAACTCAAATATAATATACAGCTTCTTTATGAAACTGATTTACACGCAAGAAAATGTTACGGGATAAATTTATTCTATGTAAATTGCCGATCGACGCGAGTGTCGTTTTGTCTCCGCGCGGTGTTGATTAATTGAGGTAGCTTGACTTTCTCGCAGATGCTTTTTTTTTATACAGCGCTCAACGGCTGCAAGGAGTTTTATTTTCATATATATTTAGCGAGGTAAATTAATTCATGACTTTTATATTTTTTTTTATTTTAACGCTTATGTGCATGCGTGGGTTATTGTGAAACGTAGACTCTTGTGGCGTTGATAATTTTATGTAATGAAGTTGCAAGCGTGCGAAATGGCGTAATTTTATGTATAGTATGTATAGTCTTATGCGTCTCTAATAATTGGATATAGAATTATATTATGCGTTTTGAAAAATGTGCGAAAGTGATTATATAAAAAAAAAAATAATAATAATATTGCGTGGTTTCTTTATGTTTATTTACTTTTTTTTTCTAATAATGAGAGATGCGTTACAGAGTTTTGTGGCAAGGTATAAATTTTAGTGTGCAAAAATTATCGTTTAATTATTAGTTTTTTTTTGCCAAAAAGATTGTAATGAAATTACAAATATTTAAATTGAGATTTATATTGGTCTTATGTATTTTTTGTCACATTTATAAATTAACACTTCTTTCTATTTACTTTTCAATTAACTTGAACAGAGATCAGATATTTGATTATTTTTATAAATGAGTTTAAAATAAACAGTTGAATTTAATGAATCTCATTTTCAAGATAATATTTATATTTTACATATTTTTATTGCCTCATGTACTGGAATTACTTTTAAAAATAATAATTAAATTCAAGTAAGTACGAACGTTAAGTTTGATTTACTGCATGTCGGATCAAATTGAATCATCGCAATTTAAAAGACTGTTTGGCTTATAGTAATGTATTTATGATGCTTAAATTATCTCATTATTTCTATTTTATTGAAAATTGCACTAGGCAAATTAATTTTAAATGTGCTTCTTATAATTGATATATTTCTAATAATCACTATTCTCAGTATTATTTCATTATTAACTTTATTAAACATAAAGAAAAATATATAAAAGTTACCCATTTCCCTGAGTAAATAAATATATTCTGTAAGATCAATAAATATCATTTATACACTGGTGCGTTAAATTCAAATAATCAACGACTATAAATGGTACCTTAGAGACTGTCGTGTTGTTATACTGGAAACTTTGGAACCCGATCGAGAGAAAGATAGAAATGACGAAGCGTCCAAGTCTTACAATGACTATATCTAATCACGTGAATTGTCGCGATGACGAGCTGTAGTACTCGGAAGGTCAACAAAAAATAAGTAGACGCAAGAGAAAAAAATTTTTGCAAACACCTGTTTCACATATATCGTTCATTTTTTATTTTATCAATGAAAATACATCTGTAATAGATTTTAGCATTGCAAAATTAATTTTTAAATAATTAAATGCATTTTTTTTCTCAAGTTAAGAAGTATTTGCATTTCTAATACATTTGTATAAAAAATTGTTTAAAAGAATTTGATGATAATGTTTGTTTTCTTTTTCAAAATATTTAACAAACCGTGAGAATTTGTGTTTCACTTAATTTTTCTTTCTCATCTCTTTTTTTGCGAACCTTTCTTTTCTTTATCTCTCCAAAACATAATTATCAAAAAATTCAGACGTTCATAAAAAAGCAATAAAAAAAAAATAAATAAACACAGTGGAATGCAAAAAATTCAAAATCGCAATCTCAAAGGATTCCCACCACGCAAAGATTGAAAAAAAGAAATAAACAACGCAATATCTGCGAAGCTCTCAAGAAAAAAAAAACCAAGCAAATATAACAGTAAAAAATTGTTGAAAAAATCCTACCGTCAATTCCGATTCTTCTCCTCGAAAAAAAAGCAGAGAGCTTCAGCTAGACGTAGTCCAAATTCCAGATGAAAAAAATAAACGAAGAAAACTAATCCTCCAAGAATCCAGTATAAGCACACAAGTATAGTAGACAGGTTATCGCGTGGACAGCAGCAGAGGTGCTCGTAAGAATCGAGAAAGAGAGATGTTGCCAGCGCGAGAGCAAATGCCAGACTGGAAGCCTCTCGCTTAGCAGCCAGCGAGTAGCCAAGCGCTCCGCAGCCAGACGCTTAGTACGTCACAAGTATATACAATATATACATATATAGTAGGCTCGTATATATACCGCCGGCAAAATCCTCAAGCCCGGCACTGAGTGCGCGCGCGCAGCTGCTGCTGCTGTTGCTTGCTGCACCGGAAATCAGCCGGCCGCCTGCGAAATTGCACCTCTCTCCCTTACCTCCCCCCCTCTCATTTTTTTATCCTCATCTCTCTCTTGAGGCGAGACGTGCCTGTGCGATTTTTTATTGCTCCTAGAAGCAGAGAAGCTGATGCGGCTACCTTACTGTTGCTGCTGCTTCTGTTGCTGCTGCTTCTGAATGTTCGGATTACGACTCAACACGGCTTATACTATCTCAAGAGAGGCGCCTGACGCGAAAAGGTGACTGTCCCGCTAATGCACCGCATATACACATACACACACAATGATGATGCACCTAATTTTTAATGCTTTCTTCTCCCGCTAATTCGAACGTTTAAATCCAAGATCTACACGCTTTGTTTTCCTTTCGTTTTCTTTTACTACCTGTCTTTTTTTTTACTACTGTTCGTCTTTTTTATATTTTTTTTTTCTAATCGTTACAAGTTTTGGTCATTGTCATGTTTTTGTGTTAAACGCTTGGAAAGAATTACGAAGCGGCAAATTTTTTTTGTTTTCTTTTTTTTTAAACTTTGATTTCTAGAACTTTCGATTTTGCAAACATTAGAAAAAGTTGGAATGTGTAGTTGAATTTAAACATAATTATTATAAGATTCAAGTCAATTACTGATATTACTTTCTTAATATTTAAATTTTATGTAACGTTGATAAAGTTTGTATTTTTTTTTTTCAAGAAAAAATTGTGTTAACAACGTCATCAATTTTTTTTTTTTCATTTATTATATTGATCAGATTATTTTTAACTTTATATTGGACCTTTATTTTATATGTTCATTGAATAATTTATTATAACACTGAGTTATTTATTGCACACGATATATTTAATTATTACATAGGGAATATATGTAGGTACGTAACAAAATAGAACATACTCTTATCAATTTTAAAATAAATTCACAGTCCAAAGAACACATAAAAAAAAAATCAAAGTCCTGTGTTTTACGTAATAAATAATGCCAGACTAATACTTATAAGTGTATTAAGTAATGCATTATATATCTGCAGCTATAATTAAAATATATTTCGATATAAATATCATGGCATAACGATCTAAAAAAATAAGTTTCATAAAAAGAGAAAATGTAACCTGCACATAGATCTATACGGATGTCATTAATCAGAAATTAATTTCCCATCAACGTTATAGGTAGGTATATCCACAAACATATCGCAGTCAGCAGCACGAAATCCTCGCAGATATCAGTGCAGCAGATCGAATTTTCTCCCTCTTTCCCCCATATTCAATCGTTTATTCCCATAAACCCAGCGCAGCCAAGGTACCTACTGCATATAGTACGTCAAAATCGAGATTTCCCTTAATCCATTCACCTCAGCCATCTGGAAAATGGGAAAATTTTCGTCGCTGCTGTCGTCGACGACTTAATCGTAAAGTTCAACGTTCCCACAGGTTCGTCTGCCGAGCCAAAAATTCGCATAGCTACAGAAACGCTTTTTTCAGTTTCTTCGTCTCCCGTGATTCTCTCTTGTATATAGGTATACCTATATACGAGCCTCGCTTTCGATTATATTCCGCACAACAACGCACAAGGTGTTCGCGCATTCGTCGTTCTATGTATGTATATGCTGCAGCTCGACCTCGCTCGTTGTTCCTTTTTCGATTTCTCTAACGTCTTGTTTCTCGCTTGTACTCGTTTTCTCGTTCTCTTTTACCCCTCCCTCTTCCTCTTTCTCTGTATTTCTCTCGTTCTATTCTTTTTGTCCCGACTCTTACTCTTTCTGCTCTTAATCTTTTTCTCTCTACCACTTTTTTCTCTTTCTCTCAAGTACTTCGCTTTGTCTTTTACTGTTTTGTTCTCGCTTGTATAGACTTTGAATTTTACGTTTTTCTTTTCTCGTATTTTTAATTTCCGATGCTTAGGATTGGTTTTGGATATTTATTTCATTGAGTGTGAACGACCTTTAAGCATTCTTTAAAAATAAAAAAAAAATTATTACTTTTTTTTACTCCACGTTTGTTTCCCTTAATATTTTAATGACGTTTTATTTGACTGCCATAATTACGTCACTACATTTTATAAAGCTAAAAAAAGCGCTATACTGCCTCCTTGAATTTATTTAATATAAAATATATACTTATAGATGAGAACTGCCTCACCGGCTTATATAAAAAAAAAAAATCTTGATTTTTTATTTTCATTTAAAACCATGTCCCTATACGTATCGTTTCATCTGAATGACTCGCGTTTCTCCCTCTGCCCTTATTTTATCTCTCTTATTCTCTCTCCACTCTCGTTCTTTCATATTATACCCTCTTTTCCGTTCTCTCCTCTCACATCCTCCCTTCAAGCCCTCTCTTCTCGTTTTTCCCATCCAGCACTCTTTCACTTTTTCTTTCTCTCTTTCGCTCTCAGGCTCTCTCGTTTCATTCTCTCTATACACCGTGTGTACATGTCTTTAACCGCCACGTAGCGATGCAGAACCTGCACTTTTATATGTATATAGGTACGTATGCGGGCGATGACGCGCACCCCTGCACATGGGACTTGCAATGGATGTAGGTGACTTGGGTGTATGAGAAGATATAGGAGAATCTACGGGAAATGTGTGCTAGAGCCGATGCGCACATTGATGAGGAGGTTCTTGAAAAAAGATTAAAAAAAAATGTACAGTAAGAGATGTAACGTGGGAATATAGTACTTTTCAACTATTTTTTAATTGTAAAATAAAAAAAAAATAATATATTTCAAGATATTTTTATAAAATAAAAAATAAATTGAAGCCTCGCAGATGAGCCAGAAGCATGGAATGTTTCAGACACGGTTGAGAAATGCGCACCTGATCTCCCGAAAGGGATTTTGACTTTGGTCAAAAGCTTTGGAGCTGCTCACGCCTAATAGCCTACATAAACTATACAACGACGAAAATAAAAAAAGCTGAAAAGAAAAAAGAGAGTATAGAAGAGAAGCCGAGTCGTGTTGCTTCTAAAAATCCCAAGATCCAGTCTCTTGGTCATCCGTATTATATATAGATATAGATGTACCATGTCGGGTCTGGCTTCCGAGAATTCCGGTCGGAGGGATGACGTGAGACCTTACGGATGAGCCTCACTCTCGCCGAGTAGACTCGTGTCCCAGCGGTCATCGGATTTTCGAGTAGCCAATGCAAGTGTAAGAGAGAGAGAGGGGAAGAGAATGAGGGAAGGAGGCCAGTGATTGCAGAGTCGGTGCAATTATTGCATGCCAAGGGAGCTGCTGCTCCTCGTTCCAGAGCAGATGATGAAGAACGAATGGTATTTTCGACGGCTCAATTGGCCTGGCTTATTTGATGAGCCAATAAAACGAGAGAGACTCTATACTGCGCGTCAACCGACTAGGTAATACTGCACTTACAATGTGTCTTGGGTTTTGGGTGGTCAATCGGTTGCTATATGAGTTTTGGAAAATGGACCAACCCGCCGAGTTTGGATAATAATAAAGTTACTGCCTCAGAGTATATATATGGACGAGGTCGTGATGCTTTGGGGATGATTACTTTTATTGCGCTTTATACTATGATGAGGAGATGAACGTGCCGATCGTAAATGACAGCTGTTATTGGCTAAAGTTCGACGATACTTGTTGTAAAAGTTTGCGAGATGAATTGGCAAATAAAAGTTGCAAACACTCTCTTTTATTATAGAGCAATTCGCATTATTGTTTGATAAACTTGAAATTACTTTCGGAAGTATATAGAGTTCGACAAAAATATTCTTTCGCTACTGCTAACATGCGAGGGATTGTAACAAGTGTAATTATAAAAAAAATAAAAAAATAGTAAGTCTTACCTTGGTGTTATCGATATTATCGGTATCGGATGATTCCTGAGCATCAAGCCTGTTGCTGGTGTTCTCAGAAACTACGTTGGGTTCACTGGACGCTTCAGCATCACGATTAGAATTCCGATCGCCACCGGCACTCACTGCAGTAGTCGAAGATCCTGTACCAAGCCTACGCTGCTGCTGACGCTGGCGTTGCTTCCTGGAGAAGAGGAGATGCAAAGGAAGTATATAAGAAAAGTTGTCGGATGGATTTCCGACTATATGTACGATTCAGGTTTTTTACTTTCAACCCCTTCCCCCCATTGAGAAAAAGTTCATACAACTACTCTGATCTGTGTATATCGATCGAGAACTGGTTTGAATGGTGACTCGTTAGCCATTATGTAAGAAGCTCTTAAGAAGGTTGATTATATGCGAACTTTTTTTCTTTCTACAGGTAGCTAAACTTTAAAGCATAGGCTCCGAGAGCTAGAAATCAACAAAGTACAAGCCTGTGCTAGCTCCCGGGCAATTTCAAGCATGGAGTTAGCAGGTTCGATTTTTATAAAAAAAAAAGGTCGAGAAAAAACTTTAATATACCCCAAAGCAAAGCGATCTATGCGAAATCTCACCTGAAGAACTCCGGATCACTGAAGCACTTCTCGAGGCTGCCATCGCGACGTAAGCTGGTCGGTGTGCTTGGGGTCGAGCGCGCACTTACACCAACAGGGCTGGGCTTATCCAAATGATGCTGATGCTGCTGCTGTTGTTGTTCGTCACAGCTTGGCCGACGTAGCTTAGCCAGAACTGCAGCGGTTGTTCCAGCACTAGGTAGCACTCGAGTCTCGCCTACGTCGCACATGACTGTAGGCTTTTGCTGTGCTGGTCTACTACTCGATGTAACTATAAGTCTGGATTTTAAATAATTTAGATTTTAGAAGTAGGCTGGATGTATTTTGCATTTTTTGTAAAGTTTAAAAAATTTTAAAAGGATAACATAAATTTTTAAATTAGAGTAATGGTAAAATTATATTTAGGAGCACAAGATTTCAGCCAGTGTCGCAGCTCTTTTAAAAATTCAACAATAAAGCTCCAAGCGTAAAGACAAAAGAGGATATAGCATTTTTAATGGAAGAACATTGACGTTCTTTCACTTTCGATTCAGTTCAAGTAAGCAAGCAAGTAAGCTTACAGTGTATACACACCTATCTCATCCACACACACATAAGAAACTACTCCCAGAGCGTCGCGTCAAATGAACCATGCCAGCTGCTATTTAGGTCAATTTTCGACAGCAGAAGCAGCAGCAGCAGCTCTCGCAGCGTCGTCGTGGTTCACAGCTGCAATGTATAAAGTGCCATCATTCCGCCAAGACATTGAAGTTTCATGCCCGGGAAAGATAGACGCGCGCTCGTCAAAGCCAAAGGGTTGGATATATATCTTGGCGCGGCGTCAAAGCGTGGAATCTCGCGCTTACAGACGCACACGTACACACACATAATACTTTAAACGTATATAGATGACACAAAGACGAAAAAGACATAGTAAAAGAGAGAGATGGGTGGGGGTTGGGGGATGAGATATATAGTATATCGCGTTAGCCTGGAGAAATTGGGACGCAGGGTTTCTCTCTGGTATATAGGTACCTAGCAAAGAGCTGGGGGGAGAGGTCAAAGGTTCGCCGAGGCGCGCGCGCCAACCCAGACGGCAGTTATTGACCCGGGCGCACTACTCGTCGTCGTCGGTACCTACTACCTATACTGATGCCTACGGAGTCTGGAAGTGCCTTCTGCGACAGTGGAATGTGCCACCACGCAAGATCGGGGGAAAAAGGAATTGAAGATGAGGGCAGGGAGGGAGGGAGATTATAATTTGAAATTGTAGACTGTATGTTCATGATGATGATGATGATGGATATGGATTAATCATTGACGAGTAAGAGAGAGACTCCTTTTCGTGTGCCTTCGGCTGTAAATCGCTTTTTCAAAACTTAGTTGTCGTCGTCGTCGTCGTCATCGTCGAAATGGCTGAGCTTGCAAGCTTGAGCTACTATGAGTATTCGTTGAGTAAATGGGATGCTGCTACTGTTGTTGGGAGAGAGTATGATTGTAGGGATGAATATGGGATGAATGGTATAGAGGCTTTTTCGTGCGCGCATGCAAAAATAAAGAGGAGAACTGCATTGGCAGCGAGAGACGCGGAGCTAGCTAGAATGGAATATATATTGAATGGAATATAAATGAACCTGGGGAGAGTATACACTCGTGACACATTTGTGATGGTTCAAAAGAAGAGAAGAGAAGAGAGAAAGAGAAAAGAGAAGAGAGTAGTTTTATTACGGGGTATAGTTATATATGAGCGTATAGTGGTTTTGGTTTATCGGCTGGCTGACCTTATTTTTTTCGAAAATTTAAGGGAGTGCCGTATCGTTTTACACTCCCCCCCCTCCCCTCTATTTTTCTCTCTTTTCTGTAGGATGAAAAGTTTCCAGATAAACTACGCTTTATTGGCTTTTTTGTGTTGCTTTTATTGCTTTCTTCTAACGTTGAAAACGAATTTTATTGTGTCATCTTTCCTTTTTTTTGCTCTTCTTTTATTGGCATAATTACAGATAGGCAGAATTGAATCTTTCACGTAAAAAAAAAAAGTTAATTAAATTTCCAAACAGTTTTCTACAGTATAATGAATGATTGACATCTAAATGTGTACCAAAGCACATGTATTATCAAGATCCTCAAAAATAACTGACACTATATTATATACGAACAAATCTAATATTCTATGAATCCAGCGTCAGGTTTCAATTTCCAAAACTTGCATCAACATCACCCTCCCGGAGGGTAGAAAAGTTGAGTCTCCGAGTTTAATCAAATTTCGAGCGACAGGCCTAGGTACTATATGTATAAGCAAGGTCCTGATAAAATGCACTTCCCCCATCTCGTTCTCTAGGAGAGAAATTTCATCGTTTGCAATTTCGAGAATACCCGACTCGAGGTAGAAGGGATAGGGAGAGTCAAACCGAATGAGATACGACGACGCGGACGAATCAACCCTCGCTATATACGAGGAGTAGGCATAATAGTAGAGGAGGCCGAGGGACAGATAAGAGAAGCGCGCGGGTGTATATATACATAGATGAGGAGGAGGAGGAGGAGGAGGAAGCGCGCCCTATTAACTCGTGGCGTTTCTGACTCACCCTAACTCTCTCCTACTATCATCTCCGCACCCTCCTGCGCTGTCTTGCTTGGATAGAGAGAGGAGGGAGATGGGGAAATGGAAAAGAAAAAAAAAGAAAGGAGGAAGTTGCGTTGACGTGGCTGTGGCTTGTTTAACTTGGGCGGACAAGTTTGTGTATATGTATGTATGTACACCCGTCTCCAGAAATGAAGGGAGCGACTTTGTTGACGTGTTGGGAGGAAAATTTTTTGGTCATGTGAGGTCTCAATTAATTTTAGCTACCGTTTAAGGCTTGCTATCGAGCTAGTGATAAATGTTGTAGTTTTTAAAGGAATTGAGTTAATGTAATATGGATATGAGTTATGAATTTATTTTTATCTGGAAAACTTGTATTATTGAATATGATACAATACAATTACAACAAGCATAGAGCTAACTTTGAAAACCTATCAAATTTTTTCTACTAGAAAACTGATTTGTCACTGGGTACCATTTATCATCTTGGCATTATTGCAAGATGAATAAGTAGCGCAAGATTGTAGAAAAAAATTTTTAAATAACTTTTAAATTTATAAGATTAACTTTAATACGTCAATATTTTAGAAAGGATAAAAGTTTCGTACAAGGCTTTTATGCAAGAACAATCAATATTCTCTAATCTACCATTAACCCAATTTCGATAACAGCTGAATCATAGAATGTTTCCAAAAATATAAGCGAGTAATAAACGTGTTAGAAAAAAATAGAAATCGATTAGACGTAGTTAGATATCTTTGTATATTATAAATTGTAAAACGATTATTTTTTTATTTTACCGTGGCTTTGAGCTTTTACTTTCATTCATAAAACTCGACATAGTAAGTAAACAAAGAAGAAAAGGAGGTGGCACGTATGTATGTATATATATACACGCGAATCACGTGCAACGAACCCTAGAAATCAATACGGGAAAAAATACTACGGTAGGGCATGAAAAGTTGTACATTTGCTCGTACACTGCTCACGCATAACTTTATTATAGTACGCATAAGTACTTTTAAACCACAAAATTAATTTGATCTTATCTTTTTACATTTTAAATTTATAAATTATTTTTACGTTGCTTTAAACATTAAAAAAAAATAAATAAAAAATTGAGGCATATTACGTAACGTACATTTCTCTTATTCATGAATTATAAAAGTCGTTATAATTTAAAATTCTAAACGACGTTTTTAAAAAGATAATAAATATGTACAATTTTAAAAATGTGTGAACATTTCGAATAATTAATTAATTCTAAAAATAAAGCGTAACTACAGTTTAGTTAACTAGAAATTGAAATACACGTATGAAAACAAAAACAAATATAATCAATTTTACCAATGTTAACCGAGATGTAAACAGAAAATGAAAAATCAACAACAACAACGAATTCGAACAGTTCAAAATCTCGCGAAATTATCAACAACGGATAAGTCCACGTAACGACTTTTTCAACATTTTTCTACCTATTCTCTTTCTTTTTCCATACACTATACACACAACAAAAATATAAAAACAATTTAATTTCAACATCAAGAACAGGACATTTATACAACCTTATAGCCTCATCCAAAAAGTCTCCCTCTCCAATCCCTAACTTTACTTGCTTAGATAGGTTATGCTCAACGTATAATATTGAACTTGACTCTCACTTACTTGTAGTACGAGAAGAGAATTAAATGCTTCCTTGCTTTAGTACTTCCTTACTCCTGCTTCGTTTAGCTGGAGCTCCAGGACTCCAGGATGCCTGCTTGTACTCGTCATCGGGGTGTCGCACAAAACAGACAGAATATAGACAGCAATAATAATCACTATTACCCGAGAAGCTCGCGCGACGCACACTGAACTGGACTCGCCTCGAGGCAGGCGCGGGGGGTAGGTATAGGTGGTGGCGCGGTGCGTACGAACACGTCCCCCCTTCTCTCCCAACCCCGCAGTGCCCCTGGCGTCGACTCGCGCAGCAGCAGCCCTTGTCTGAATTATATCTATATGTGCGTAAGTAAGGGGTGTGCGATTGTTGAGTGTGTATTAGTGTTTGCAGCCTGCAACTGCGTACTTGCATACATGTGAGTACACATGTGAGGAGCGCCGGCGCCGGTGAAAACTGGCGCGTCGCCACGAAAACTACACTTCCTATACTTATATACTCCTGCAAGTAAAAAGCTTGCACACCTTTTTACTTTTTACCCCTTACTAAATTCAGCGCCTGCCACCCATAACTTTATATATGAGTTTTGGATGTAGCGTGACTGTGTGTTATTATATGTTACACTTGTACACTCATTTACACGTGTAAGATTATAAGATTGTTTTTTTTTCAATGTAATCTACTTTATGTATTAACTCTCTCCCACGCGAACCATGACGAACTCTTGAATATTATTTCAGCTTGGCTTCCGTATAAGCTACATCCATATACAGCAACAGCATAGCAATAGCAGCAAGTAATGTAAGCATAGCTCGGCGTCCAGCCAGTACTTACACGCGTACTGTATACCTACTGCATATATATAAGCCATATGCATCTGTCGCTCCCTTTGCTTTTCTCCTGCTGCCAACCCCCTTGCCGACGGGCACTCACTGTCTTTGCCAACTTTTCCCCTTTACACCCCTTGCCATCGCCACCCCGACACCCGCACAAGATTAAAACGAGAGAACAGGCTAAGCGTGCGAGCGGAAGCACAACACACAAGAGTCTCTTTTTTTTGTTCTTTCTTTCTCTCGTAGTGGCGCACTGCATATCACGGTATAATTGGCTTTTCTCTAGTTAATCCTTCGATACTTGCGCGCTTGAAATGCACTTTGTCTAGATAGGAGGAATTGTAATTGTAAAATAATTTCAAATTATGGTTTTTTCAAATTTTCAACAAAAAAATTTTCAAAAAATATAAAGATAAAAAAAGATGCGAGACAGATGTAAAGCAACCTGAGATAATATATACTATCACATACAGAGGCAGCCCTATACCTATAAGCACTTCGCAAAATGCTTCTATTTTAAAGAGCTCGCATAGACGCACGAAACCCTTTCTCACCCCTTTCGATCCCTGTATTATACCAAAGACTATACATGTATCTATAGCTCTGCCGCGTGCGTCTAATGCTCTTGCCATTATGCGTTTATATATATGAACGATATAGCTACATATAGGGAAGCGTTAAAACTGCCCTCGACGCGCAGCCCCCTGGTACCAAGTGTGTGTGCTCGGGGATGAAAGAAGTTTAAATTGATGCCGAAGAGAGTTTCGATAAGAATAGGATTTCCATATTGGATGATCATTTTTTTTTTAAGATGGGAAAATTATAGTCAATTTTACAAGTAATAATTTTATTCAGCAAATTTTTTACTTTTATTTTTTTTTTATTTTTTAATAAATTAATTAATTTTTATACAAAGCTTTACAAGCTGCTATTTCTTTCAATTTAGTCATTTGTTTGGACTTTACAATTCAAGTGAGAGAGCCACTTTAAATAAGACACAAGTGGCCTCATAAATACAAGTGTGTACCTACACGTATGTACATGTCACATAAAAATATTCTTATACACATTGTAGATAGCTTGAAATGGTCATGCTGCTACTGCATTGAGATATTTTATTTATCTGTTTGGAACCTATTTCTTTTATTAACTGAAAATCTAGAACAACCACTTTGCGAGATGAAGTGTTATTTTTTCAAGTAGCTTTTTATGTCCGATATCAAATAATCAGCAAGTCTATTAAAAAATCTATTAGACCGTAAAATATATATAAAATAGAACTTGAATTATTAGAATTCAAGTCAGGATTGATACCGAAATAATTTCTCCTAATGATAAAATAAAATTCTTTAAAAGTCGTTTAAACAAAGCAAAAATATTGGTAGCTTATAAAATAAACTCGAGAAAGTCCACGCACTTCGTTCTGGGGGTAAAAGTGCAAGTGATTTCTGTCCATTACGGAGTGTAGTCCGAGTATACGGATGTAGTGACCATGAATATATACATTGAAGTAGTAGTAAGTGCGGGTGGATAGATAAATATACTTACCTACATTTGTGTGTTTAATGTGAATATGTGTGTGTAGAGGCGACCAAAACGAGGGGGAACACGCATGACTGGTAAACATCTCTCTCGGCTTTTGGTGTGCATCGTTTCTGCGCGGCTTTCGCTTCCATGCAATGTGTGTATTGGCGTTATAAAAAATTTCATATTTTATTTAGTTTTTTTTAATATTAATCGAGGAAGACTTGATTAGAAAACAAAAAAGATATTTTTACATTTCTTAATAATTACAATTAATAGTATAATATGGGAAAAAATTTAAAAAAATTATCGCAGCCCTTTATAAAAATTATTTAAATTAAAAGCTCGTTTTGCGATAATAGAGTTATCTACAAAATCTAAAACTCAAATAAATAAAAAAAAATGAAAAAATAATTACTATATCATCGAAACCTGAATAAATTTTAAATTTCCCGGCGTCTACAAGCACGAAGTAAAATCAGAGTCAGGGATCGAACGCTTGCGAGTTATATCGTTCTCGAACGCGCCGTGTGAGGTCAAGTTCGCGGAGCTTCCGTCATTCGACGTCGTCGGCCCGCCTAACCCCCGCCGCGCGCGTATCGTCCGACTATATATCCAACGAAGACGAGGTTTGACTGCAAAGTCCTTTTTGAGAAAAGCCAGGATGCAGGCCAACCTGACTAGCCTGATGGCTAGTTCCGTCAAGGTAAGCATCTTTTCTACGATCCCCGAACATCCGTAAGTTCCTAGTTCTTGTTCTGCCTCTTTCTCTCCTTCGGGACCGCCTGAAGGGCGATTTTGCTTTAGCAGATCTTTGCATTTTACCGGATGTTCCGTTTTCGCGAGCCTCCACACCTGTAATCTATGCATTTCGTTTGTACGGATGAGTCAAAGCGTACGCTTGTCAGGGTGATAATGAGCTCTGGGAGGTCGAGATCGCGCTTGGGTTATGTCACTTGCTTCTTTTTGGAGCACGGCTGCTGCCTGCGACTTCTGCTCCTCGCGCGTTCTCTCCCTGATCTATCTATCTCGCTTCCTCTACTTACGTCTATATCTATCGACGTTGTACAAAGCACGCGCTTATCTATCACAGATATGTCGATATTGCGGAACTTGTGTATCTGACGTTAAGTGAGTTTGGATCATGTTGATATCTGAAAAATGATTACTTGACATTAATTTTGGGTGGAATAATAATGGGTGATATTTTTTCTATCATGATTATTTTCAAATTTGGAGTTGATCATATTAAATGCATTTTTATAGCCACTGTGCATGAATAGAGCTGTGTGTCCTGTTCTGACCGCTATTCAGCAAAGAAGGTATGCTAGTACCTTAGATGCAGATATTGTTGTTATTGGCTCTGGTCCTGGTGGTTATGTTGCTGCAATTAAAGCTGCACAGCTAGGAATGAAGACAGTATGCGTCGAGAAAGATCCAACGCTAGGAGGCACTTGTTTAAATGTAGGATGTATTCCTTCAAAGTCGTTACTTAATAATTCTCATTTTTATCATATGGCACACAGTGGTGATTTAGACAACAGAGGAATCAAAGGTAACCAATGTTTTATTTATGAGTTTACATTAGCATGTATTTTTATTTTTAAATCTGACGATTTTTTCAATCATTTTAGTTTCTGGCGTTACACTGGATTTGCCTCAACTCATGCTACAGAAATCCAATGTTGTAAAGGCATTGACAGGTGGAATTGCTGGATTGTTCAAAAAGAACAAAATAGAATTAGTCAAAGGACATGGAAAAATCACTGGAAATAACGAAGTTACTGCTCTTGGACCAGATGGTTCAACTGTAGCAACTGTTAATACCAAAAATATTCTCATTGCTACTGGCAGTGAAGTTACACCATTCCCAGGAATAGAAATTGATGAAAAACAAATTGTTTCTTCTACTGGTGCTCTTTCTTTGGAAAAAGTTCCTAAGAAAATGATTGTTATAGGAGCTGGTGTTATTGGATTGGAATTAGGATCAGTGTGGCAAAGGTACTTGAAAAAATTTAATAATATAATATGATAAAAAATGTTTAAGTACAGTGATTTTTACATTATCGTACTAAATATTTTTTTATAATTTAAAGGTTGGGAGCTGAAGTGACAGCTGTAGAATTTATGACCTCTATTGGTGGAGTAGGCATTGATCAAGAACTTGGAAAAACATTGCAAAAAGTATTGACAAGTCAGGGACTTAAATTTAAACTGGGAACGAAAGTAACGGCAGCTGCTAAAAGTAATGGTGAAATTCAAGTAGCACTTGAAGATGCTAAAGATCCAACCAAAAAGGAAACCGTTAATTGTGATGTTCTTTTGGTGTGCATTGGAAGAAGGCCATACACCAAAAACTTAGGGTTGGAAGAAATTGGTATTGAAAGGGATGAAAAAGGAAGAATACCTGTCAACAGCAGATTCCAAACTGTAATTCCAAAGTATGTTTGAAAAAATTATTTTTATATATGTTTATGACCTGTTAAAATACATGTTTAATTAATATTTTTAATAGCATCTACGCAATTGGTGATTGCATTCATGGACCCATGCTGGCACATAAAGCTGAGGATGAAGGAATTGTTACTGTAGAAGGCATTGCTGGAGGTAGTTATATAATTTAAAACCGAAAAAAAACTTTATTTTAGAAAAAAATATAAATTTTAATGAGTTTAATAAAATAAAATTGTTTTACAGGCGCTGTTCACATTGATTATAACTGCGTTCCAAGCGTTATTTATACGCACCCTGAAGTAGGATGGGTTGGCAAGTCGGAAGAAGATCTTAAAAAAGAAAACATTGAATATAAAGTTGGCAAATTCCCATTCATGGCGAACTCACGTGCGAAAACGAATTTGGAAACCGACGGCTTTGTTAAATGTCTGGCCGATAAGAACACCGACAAAATTCTTGGCGTTCACATGATTGGACCTGCTGCTGGAGAGCTTATTAACGAAGCCGTTCTTGCCATGGAATACGGCGCGAGTGCTGAGGACGTCGCCAGAGTTTGTCATGCTCACCCGGTAAATAAATTTTAAAATATTTTTAAAACAGATTTATCATTAAGTACGCTCATAATTAATATAAAATTTTATTTTTAGACTTGTTCGGAAGCCCTTAGAGAAGCTCATTTGGCAGCTTACTTCGGCAAACCTATCAACTTCTAAGAAGTAATCGTTCGTTTGAAGAATAATTTTGCAAAGTTTCGGGAAAGCACTTTTAGCTCCAAATCTAGTCTGCATTGTGAGACGCTAAATACCGAGGTAAAACAGAACAACTCCAAGTTGCTCATACTTCGCTGCCCGATCATCACTGCTAATCACACACGAACGAGACCGATAAATACAAAAACACACAAAAACTGTATATAAGACTTTCAGACCATCGATCCGGGAGAGGAACGAACACGAACGTTCCTTTTTTTATTAGGTTTATTATTGTCTTGTAAGCCTCGTATTTATTGATAATAAATCGGTAGCTGTTACACTTCGAAGATGTATAGGATTGTGTGAAATTCCTGCGGAATTTTTCACCAATCTTTCTAACGACATAATTTCTTAAAAATTGTAATAATAGACAGTTAAAATATTCATTATTGTTTACAGTGCATTTTATCTTATTTCATGTGAAAATAATCCTTACTTTATGTAATTTATTATTATTTTTTTTTTAATTTATCTGAACATAAAAAGGTTTAATATTTCTTAATTTTCACGAAATAAAATTGTACTTGTTAATTTATTATTTAAAGATAAATTTAAATGGTTCATTTGAATGTGCGTCGAATTGTTTAAATATCTGGCTTTTATGTATTATAGATGAAAAATAACAAAAAAAATTTCATTTAAGCAAAAACTGAAAATATTTCAGAAACTGTAAATGACTATGTGTAGATAAGTTGTAACGGGCAACTCTTTGTTTAATTTCATGCAATTATTTGTATGAAACGAATGTTGAAAGTAAATATGCTTAATAAAAATAATACAAACGTAATTATAAAAGGACTTTGTATTTTAGTTTATAGTGTGAAATTTCAAATTAATATTGTTTAAATTTTATTTTCTACAAATTTTTCAGAGCTTCTTCTCATTCAGAACTTTTGTCATAATCAAACAGCATTTTTCTTTTCAAAATACGCATCATTTAAAAATTTGCTCCCTTAAATGAATAATTCGTAATTACTCCAAGAACCATTAAAAGTCTCCAATAACCCTTGATCATCAAAGAATATTTATACGAATATTACATATATTCTTTTCCTCAATAAATAAATCAGGGGGGTTGTTCGTAACATTCAAAGAATCCCGCCCCGGCGTCGCGACGCACATCCCCCTTGCGTCGGCGGAGGGTAGTTGTTCGAGGGAGGAGGGGAAGTTGGTGAGCGCGCGCGCGCGATACGGGTAAGAAATTATATATACTCCCCCACGCTGCAGCAGCAGCCTATTCTATATACGAGACAAGCCACCCGTCGTCGAACTGCGCGATCGGAGCAACAGCAGCATAACAGTAAGCATTGGTGGTGAGCGTGCAGTTATCCGTCGACTGCGTGTTGTCGGTGTTCTCTTGGTATAGGAATAAGTACGCGGCGTCGACAGCAGCAGGCGCACACTCTCTTTCTCTCTCGCTCCGCTGCTCCAGCGGTGGTATATCTCTTTCCCGGCACCCGGCCAGTGTCGCCCGGCTCGCCGTGCCTGCCGGCTGTCGCGAGTGACGTCTCTTGCGTATATTGTCTCCGGTGCGGTGAGGTGTTGTTGTTGTTGTTATTGTTGATTGTTGATATCTACAGTGCTTGGTGTTATAGTGTTCCTCTGGTACAGTATCAAGGTGAACGAGCAGCTATAGGCATGTAAGCTCAAAAGGAGTCTTGAAAAACAGACTCGGAGGAGGAGGAGGAGGAGCAGAGGAAGAAAATAATATAAGGCTCCCCGCGGGAGTTTAGTTTTCTGCTGCTGCGAGATAATCATGTAGCCGGTCAGCGATGTGGACGACCACGCGGACGACCAAGTACGCCGTCGGTGAGTGTGCTCTTATTACTTAGCATTATCAATTCATCATTGGGATGTATCTGAATGAGAAAGCCACCACGGGGGAGAGCTTTGGAAAGTATAGATAGATTATAGAGAGAGAGAGAGAGAGAGAGAGAAGGCACGCGTGCGTGTCTAGACACCCGCGCCTCGCCCTTGCTCTTATATATATATCGCTAACAGCCTCCTTCCCTTCCCTTTCCCCTGCCAAAACCCAACAAAGCTTTCCTTTATTCTTTTGCCTTTTCGGCACCATCCCCCTTTCCTCCTCCCTTCTCTCCCTACACACTTTGAAAGCATCCCTGCCACTGACCCTGCCATCTCTTTTGCTCTTTCTCTCTTTCTTATACTGTCGTTGTTAATTGAGCGAAAAATTCGAGATAAGCGCGTGGACGTGCGATTGCTAATTGAGAAGCGCAGCCGGCTGTCTTGCGTATATAAAGGAGTCGCCCTTTTTTTTTAACTCCATGAGAGAGTCTTATACATGCTGGAAAATTATGCCGGTTTTTTTCTTTTTTTTTTTCATCTTTTGCTATTTGTCGATTAGAGCGTGTAATGATGATGATGATGATGATCGTTTGATTTTGACGATGACAGAAAAGTAATAGCTGCTGTTCTTTTATGCGTTTGCCTTAGCATTACGCACACGAATTCTCATAACAGCAACCAGCAGCGGAGCTATAGGTATAGGACGAGTGATATATAAATATACGAAAATTGCCGGCCGGCCGTAACGAAAGTACTGAGGGGGCGGCGGACGTCAACATGCCGAGTTTCTCGTGTACTATACCTATATGTATTAAGTAAGCTTGCGTATTGTACTGAAGAGTTTCGATTATTAGTCTCACAATTGCAGATATACCGGCTCTCGTTGGGAAAATATATATCTAGCTGCTACAGACCTTGCTAGTTTTTTGCCGAATACCGCACGGTATGTGCTTGCTCGCTATGCTATAACTATTACAGTATATAAATACTGAGTATATGTAATATCTTGGCAAGCGGGGGAGAGCTTCTTTGTGCAAGCTTGCTTATATATACATCAAAGAAGGGGAGATAGCGCTCGTACAAGTAGGCATATAGACTTGTGCTATGGTGATAATGATTGGGAGGAATGTCTGGCGGTAAATGTTCTCTGGATGTATAATATACGGCAGGTGATGTTAGCCAGGCCTGGTACTCTGTAAGTAATAGGGGAGGAAAGAAAATTATGTGTTCAATGTGTTGATGGAGTGAGCTCTAGTTTAGTTTGCAAAGTTTTTATGCTCGACAAAGTTTTAAGCTTATATACGCGAATAAAACCTGCTCTCTCTTTATCTCTCTCTTTGATGATTAAAATGAAGTTGTTCTTTCTCTCTTGTGGCCGAAATAAATTAACGCGCGCTTGCGAGCTCCGCGTATATATGCAAATTTTAAGCCAAAGTCTCTGTGTATGTGTGTATACGTGTATTATGTTACTCTTGCTTTCGACGCTTAGCTTTCGTATTAATTATTCAAATGACGAGAAATGTACTAGGCAATTATACGTTTAACGTCAATTTAATGCCTTTCAAAATAAAATGTTTTTATACCTATACAAGAGAGAGAGAGAGAGAGAGAAAAAATAGAAAGAAAAAGCCGAGAAAAAAAAGAGGATTGTGTGTTTGTAAATAATAAAAGTAGCAGCAGCAACAGCAGCAGTAGAAAAGACGCTGTCGCTCACAGTGAAAGAACAGGCTGTCTCTCTCTCGGAGAGAGAGTATGAGAGCTTTAATATACCGGCTGCAATTCAAGAAATTGTTGTCGTCCGTTAAAAGCATCTTTCTAAAGACCTGCACCTATATATAATACACTTGCTTTTATACATTACAACATAATAATGCTATACATATATAAGTCGAATGATTTGATTAAAGGTCATTTACCCCCCTACGTGAAAATATTGTATTATCTCCTGTCATAATACACTCGTAAGCAATTTTCTCAAAAATTTCTTCTTCCTCTTATATAGAAAAAAAGAAATCCATTCCCTCGTCATTCACTTAATTTAAAAATATTAAAAACTCTCCAAGATAGAATACATATACTTTAAAAGCCTTGAGAACATCGCTATCGACAGGAGAACGAAAGAACGAAAGAAAGAGAAAGGAAAAGAAAGAAAAATCCAATCAATCAACGCTTTGGAGTAGTGTAATATCCATCATACTTTACAGAAAAAGCTCTCCCCTTCTCCCTCTGGCACGTGCAAAAAGTTCGATCGGCATAGAATAAGCATGGAGCATAGTAGTATCTATAATACTCCAAGGTCGAAGTATCTCTTTTCTTTCTTTGCTGTATACTATACTATACTATATATATCTACAACTCGTCGCAGCTTCTGCGAGGGCGTCCAAAGCCAGTAATAGTAGTAGTAGTAGTAGTAGTAGTAAGTACAATTTGTATGCGTGTGTGCGTACGCCCTTTATATATACTTGCTAGGCGGCCCATTCATGCATCGATCGCCAAGCTCGCGCTATAGTGTATGTGCGAATGTGGTGTGGGAGGGAGATGAGGGCTGGGGTTTGATAAGACCGGCGGCGTGTCTCTCGCTCGTATATACTATAATACATATATATAGTGTCCCTACTCGAACCCTACACTCGCAATTGTTTGCAATTAGGGAGATGCCGGGCACTGGAGGAAGAAGAAGAGTTTTAGGCTTGGCCCGGGTTCTCTCATCTGTGTGTGTATTTAAAATTTGACTCTATACTACTCTCTGTTTCACTCATCAAACTTTTACTGACTTTTAATATACATATGATTAGATGCTTTTAAATAGTTTATAATGAATTCGTTTTGTTGATTATTATTGTTATTATATTAACTTTATACTCTAATCACCAATTATTATATTTACAATAAGTCTCTTTCTCTCATGAAGATTGAGCGCAGTTTGCTGCAATAAAAACTAGAGATAAAACGCACACCACGAGCGAGCGAGTTTTATCAATAATCTGTCTTGCATTACAACGTAACACACACTCCCTCGCGTCTGTCTCAGCGTTTGATTTTCTCGTTTTTTTTGTTTGTTTTTCCAGCTTGGTATATAAATCCGACCACTGATTTCTCTCTCTTGTACTCTGTATATCTACAACAATAGCAGAGCGTATACTTATATATCTGCTCCTCTTCTTCTTTTCTTTTTCAGTTTCCGTCATTCGAGAGCGAAGCATTGTGTGCGTCTTGTGGCACAGCAGCAAACGCTGCTGGGCCTTCCTGATTAAAGTAAAATGACCCGACTATCGACTTGTCCCCCCCTTCCATTCTTCTTTCTCGCTCCCTATATAGCCGAAATTGGACGCTATCGCGCGCACGATTCCTTCGTACGTCCGTCTGGGAGAGCTGCTGCTTTTTTCTTTCTTCTTTTTTTTACTGGAGGCTTAGCTGCTGCTGCTGTATATACGATTGGTCTCTATACTGAGCTTTTGACTTCTCTTTGATGCTGATGTATATATAGAGGTATAGTGTCTCTCGCTTTGCGATTGTCGGAGACCTCGATGGAGGTTTGAAGTACCGGACTTTGCTGAGAGTCGAGAAGCGGAAATGAGAGGAGAGAGAGAGAGAGAGCGATTGCTGCAGTTTTCTCTTTTTCACTCTGCTTTCTTTGAAGCCGATGTGTGTATGATAAATATATATGTTTTTGTCGGTAATGATTATGCTGAAGCATTGTCGACTGACTGAAAAATATTATGGAAGCACGATTTAAATGTCTTGGAAAATGTTTTTTTTTTTTTTTAACTATGTACTTATCGCACGACAGACTTTAAGCTGTCGATGTAGTTCTATAATCTTTGAGTATACGTGATAAGATTAGCATCATCTAAAAGACAATCGATAAATGTAAAAGCCATTTATCAGTTTATGTAGGATTAATACTTACACAAAGTTGGGTCTTTTGAAAATATCAACTTT
Source organism: Leptomastidea abnormis (assembly GCA_030522805.1). Taxonomy (NCBI): domain Eukaryota; kingdom Metazoa; phylum Arthropoda; class Insecta; order Hymenoptera; family Encyrtidae; genus Leptomastidea; species Leptomastidea abnormis. Next base: position 33,803 of record JAPYZE010000385.1, read on the forward strand.
GTTGGGCATTAAAAAAAAAAATTAGAATTTCTAATTTACAGTCGAGCTTTTATTTTAATCCATAATTTATAACCTTTTTTTGTTAATTAAAAGTGTCTGTCACGCAATGCATCATTCCACGCCGTGATCTATTTTTATAAAAATTGCATTTACTTTTAAAACAAAATAAAAAAATTTTAATTAAAACTTCAATAAAATTTTCAAAAATAAATTTAAACATGGGATTACCAAAAGCAAATATAATTTTTATTATCTTTTCAGTTATTTTAGTACATAAAAAAAAAGAAATTAAAAATCAAATAACGACAATATAATACTTGTATTTACTTGACCAATAAAATATCACAATTTTAATTTTAAATGGGAAATAAATTCACAAACATTATTGCAATGGAAATTAAACGTACAAATTCATCCCAAACTTTCTCACACCAGCACACCCAATCTACCTACAGAAGCATCATTTCTCTCGTACGTACATACGTATATACGTATACACTCGCGTGTCACGAAGAGACCATGTCCGGAATTAGTTTATTGTAGACTCGCGTTACATCGTTGGTACATACGTAACATACATACATATGCACCGAGCCAATAATGCAAACAGCTGTCACTCAATTTCGGAGTCTGCGTGATACACACAGCCTCCTTCATATCGTGCAAGACTACACTCCATAGCCTAGCAGTCAGTCACCCCGCGCTGCAGGGACAAAGGAGCTAACGCTGCAGCAGCAGCCGGCCTCCTACGTACATCGTATACACGCGCAAGCGCGCATTTCTTTTTCTCTCTCAATCTCTCTTGGACGACAAAAAGCCGAAGCAACTTATAAGTATTGTACCCCTCCTCGAGCGCACAAAAGCCACGTTATACTTATATAATCCGCCACGCGCGTATACCTACTTCTCAGATCCACACAATAAGAGGGGGCTGCTCCTCCTCCGAGGGAGAGAAAAGTCTTCGACATAGTATATGTGTTTGTGTGTGTGTAGATTTATAAGTAAGGTTCACCTTTATACTCTCGGTTCGAAGGAGACCAAAAGGGAGGAGGTACCAGCTGGCGCCGCGCCTTAGGCGAGGAACCGAAGTTTTTGCGCGTAACGAATCACCGGAGTAAACCCTGCGGAGAGTAGTTACCCGATCTTTTTCTCTTGGTTTTTCGTGATTAGGAGGTTCTCTTTCACTCTCATTTTTTCTCTGATTGCACCATTCAGTGCAGCAGACGTTGTTCTGTACTAATTGAAAATGTTCTATCCCGCTGGAAAAAAACGTTTTTGCGCGCGCCACTACTTACCTACTATACACGAGTAGCTCGTAATTTTGCAAATGACGAGTGGAGAGGCGGGCCAAATCCGCTGGGATGCTTATGGAGACTTTAATGTTTAATCGCGGGAAGCCTGGAGCGGTGGCGGGAAGCTTTTGTGCGCGACATAAATTTCTTGCCCTTTTTTTTTCTTCTCTTTGAGACGTCGTAGTTACTCGGAGATTGTTACTTGAGTGGATATACCACTTTGACTTTTTTTTTTATTTTATTTCGTTGAGGTTTGCGATCGAAGAAAATAATTTCCTTATTACGGTTTGTAACATTAAAAATTTACAATTTTCTTAATAATAATTTACATTTCTAAAAGATTTATGAGCGGAACTTCATAAAATTTTAATTACATGACTTCGTAGAAAGAAGAGCTAATTTTAGGACAAAAAATTACTTCGAGGTCAGTATATGAATGTGTATAGGACGAAGTTTGGAAAACGTGGTCTTTGTAATATCAAGTTCTTAAGAGCCAAATTTTAAAATATCTGGAACAATGTGTTTTTTAAAAGTTCAAGGTGTTGCTTTATCGCTTAACCTTATTCTTATAATGTTATCAAGGTGTTAATCTTTTAGATATATAAAATAAATATCATTGACCGGAAAAGTTAAGTGTTAAAGACAATATTTTTATTAATTTTTATCGCGAAGTTTAAAATTAAATAAACATCGTAAAACTATCTGTATAAGCTTTTAATTATTTCATTGAAGAATCTTTGTAGCATAATTTAAATAACAAAAACTTATTGAAATAGTAGAAAAGAGTCAATAAAATGTGTTTACCTTTGTCAATGCATTTCATTTTTTTTTGTGACGTCTACAACAGCGGGGATTTATGCATATTGAAAATATATACTTAGAATAACTTGCAAAGGGAGAGGGGGAATGACGGTTGATAACTTATTCTTGCGAATATACACATAAAAGCAACTTTGTGAGTGACGAGCGAGAGTTGTGTCGATAAACAAGTATATAGGTAAGCGCGCAAGGTCGCGATTTTCGCCGGTGAAAAGCTTGGAAAATGTTTGACGTATTCCGATAAACCTTTTGACGATAAGAAGTACCATATAGGTATATGGCTCTTTGCCTATTGTTATGTTTTATGCAAGACTATTTCTTTTATCTTCTATTTTTTTCGAAAATATAATGTAGACATTCACATTAAATTATATGATTTTTTAAATTTTATTTATTAAAAATTTATTGAAAAATCTTTGTACTTTATTTAAATAAATTTTATTTTAATCAGTGATCTTTTTGTAATTGTTTGAATAATTTTCAATTTGATTTTTTTATTTAAAATCCGATTTTCTTTTTGTCAATGGCATCGATACTCGGTTACAAAGTTCTTAGAAGCAGTGGTATAAAATTTAAAAAATGCATCGCATGAGTCACCGATAACAATATAACGTATCCCATTTATTATCAAGTCAAGAAGGTGAACGCATCACGCGAAGTCGCAACAATTTGTAACTAATATGCATTTTTTTATTATGTTAACGAAACGTGATGTGCTATTCTAATAAAAATAATTTTTCTTCATATTTATGGCCATACCACTATCCATATTTGGAGTACGTTAGTTTAAGTTTTTTTTAAAACAATGGCGATCTTTTAAATATAATATGATGAAAGACAAACATGACATAACTGCTAAACCAAAATATTTCATTTATTTATTTGTTTATTTACTTGTGCAAATTCGCAGTACCATATCAAACGCTAAAAAGCAAAGCTTTTTATTTTCATCAGTTGTTTTTTTAACAATAGCAAGAATATTATTTATAACATATATAGTCACGCTCGTCTGTCACATATTGTCACATGTATATGCTATATAAAATGAATCAATATTTTCTTCAATCAAACAAGAATATCAAACAATGCCAAATCGCTCAAGCAAATATTTCTTCCATCGGAAGACCGTAAAAGCATCCAGCTGAAAAAGCTCAATTTCAATTTACGCAAACAAACATTGAGAAAAGCGTTTCAGGTAGAGGCAAGAGAGAGAAAGAAACTTCGTGAATCGAGCGAGAAAAGATGAGCGAAGAAAAGCGGTGTGTAGACGAGAGTGAGACGTGCTAGGAAAATAGCAAAATAGAACCGCAGCGCCTTATCGTCAGACTGAGTTGCACACACATAAATAAGCTGCGGTTCGACATGTCCTCGCGTATAGCAGAGCCGGGTAAATATGAATATGCGGATGGGCTTTCGTTTGCGCGCTGAATTTGGTCGTCTGTACGTATGTCTATATATGTGTTGCTGGACGTGCCCGGAAACGAAAAACGCCTGGCTAAACTTGGTTCCAGCCCCTCTCCCTACCTCTCTCTTCTTCATGCACCACAGTCTTCTTTGGTGCTTTAATTGCGTTCGTATGCACGCGTGTACGTGTGTGGTTATTAAACTGTGCCGGTGTTCCCTTGACCGTCGTCAGCAGCAGCGGCAACTCGCGCACTTTGTATTGACGTGATTGCAAATATGTTGCGGTGTGTGTTGTTGCCCCGGGACGCTTTTGAAATCAAATTTTATTTTTCTCTTTTTCGACTGAATGAATTTTTTTTTGTAAAGGACAGTTTTTAGCGATGACAGCGGTAAATGCAAAGCGCGTAATTATTTTTTTTTTTTTTTAAAAAGCAAGTTTTTAAAAATATTTATACATTTACATTTTTATAGTGTATTTATAAATTAAAAATTTTCAAACAAAATTGTTAAATTATAATTTTTAAAGTAATTGATGTCGTAAGTAGAAATTGGAGCCAAGGCCTTTTTTTCCCTATATATAGCGCATGTAATATAAAGGTGGCTTTAAAGCTTCTTAAATTTTAACAGTTTCCTTATCAGACACGTGCGTGGGGGCCGCTTCGACGACACTTTAAAAAAAATTGGAGATTACTCGACGAAATCCTTTTATTCTATAGCTAGCAAGAAAAAGGTCGCTCTAAAATATAAATGACTCCTAATTGGATGCCCTTCGCTCGAACCTTCGTTAGAATATCTTTTGAATAAAGTAAAATCAAACTAGTGTCATTCGCTATTTTTTAGATACGAGCCTTTAATCATCATTTGAAAAAAAGTATGTGTAAATTAGAAAAATTCAAAAATATTTAATCACCTATTGAAATAATACGAATGCGGTGGATAGCATATGTGACTTTACACTATGAGCTTTACTTTATCTTTTGCGGTCTTTTTTTTTATTTAATCCTAGAATATCTGTACGTGGAATCTATTATTATTATTATTATTACAGAATATCATAAAATTATGAAGTTTTGTGGATCAAGCGTGCGAAATATTCAAGAAAATTTTTTTTCAAGACAATCTTTGCATAATCTTAGTTTTAATATCAAATCTACTTATTTCCAAAAATTAAATTTTATTAAAATAATATCACACAATTTCAAATGATACATATCAATATACGAAGCTGCTCTGGTCAAGCAAACATATAATAGACAAAAAAGCTCTTTTATTAAAAAGTTATCCCTTTGTTTTTTCTTTTGTACTGGACGAGAAAGAAAGAAAGATACCACAAATCGTAAAAGCCCTGCTATCCGCAATAAAATTTGCCAAGAGATCAGCTCGTAACAAAAACTTACGACTCCCATGAAAGCAGAGTATAGCAACAGCGTAGCAGCAGACAGTGCCTGCAGATCCACACATACGTACGCATCAAGCCTGCAAGCTTATCTGCTTTTATACAAGCTGTTATATACATATATACCAAGCCACCTCACACTGACCGCGACCAAGCCCAGCAATACAACCACCAACTCTCAGCCTCCTCTTCAACACAGACAAATAATAAAAATACAAAACAAAAAAAAAGCCACACGAAGAAGTATAGCGTAAGTAGAGGAGAGGTATAGTGAGGAGAGTATAAGCGCATCCCAAGCCCCTTTCAGCCTCGCGTGCGACGAGTCGTTCTCTCCTCTCTTTCTCTCTCTCGCGAATTACGTCTGAACGCAGAGTGCGGAAAGGGGGGAGGGGGTAGGGGGTGGAGCACCCAGCTCGTTTAATGAAAAAGACCCGAGACTCCCTGCGCATCACAAGCCAGACTCGAGGAAGGGGGGGTTCGTGGTATAGAGCAAGCAGCCCCGTGCACGGGGGGGGGGGGGATGGAAATTGATGCGCGCGAGTGCCAGAGACGGGGCGATATGCGCCCTTCTGTGTCTGTATGTGTGTGTGTGCCAAGCCACATCTCTCGCCCTTTCTTTTTCCGGACTGTATTTTTCCCTTTCTTTCTCTCCCTCCCTCTAGGTGATGTTTCTGTGTTTAAGGACGCCCTGGCTCTGTGTGTAGCTTTTTTCTCTTCCGTTATATATTCTTCGTTCTGCTCTTTATCCAGCTCCTCCAGCTCTCCCTTTTTTTTGTGCTTGTTGTTTTTTTTTGTCCTCTCTCTCTCTCTCTCGGGGAGCGTCTGCGCGATAATTCGCGGTGCACTTGGCTCGGCCTTTTTTCAGGGCCATGAGAGGGGGAAGGGGAAGTCTCTTGTGGTTTGTCGTCACATATAAGAGGCAGACGCACAAGCGGCACACCCGTTGCTGGAGAGATTTAAACTTCGTGTGTCGCCTGGTCATTTTCTTCTTCCTTTGGGTACTCCCCGTAAAAAGTAATGCAAGCAAATTAAAATCTGTACATTTATTATTGCTGAAAGATTTTTATTCGAACCAATGAATGCGACCAATAATGCGGGCTTTTCAATAATTTAATGCTCTTTGTATTTTTTTTACGATTCACTCGGGGCTTACAATAACGCTTTTCAACACTTTTTATCATGAATTTTTTAGCTTTATCCATTGCCTCGTGCTGGAAAAAAAAAAAAATAACCGTGTATTTTCGCGAGCTTTTGTGTCGCTAAATGATCCGGCCTCTGCTGTTGTAGTCTTTTTTTTGCATTCTTTGTAAAATAGTTGTAATGCTAGTCGAAAATACTCCCAGCAGTAGCAAGGGTAGCTTTCGATCAATAAAATCCTTCTCTTTCTCTCTTCGTTAGTGCTTTGTGCATACCAACCACCAATTTTCCTCAATTTTTATTTTGATTACAAACGCCTGCTGTTAACTTTATTCCAGTCAATTTGGTGAAAAATTTCCGAAACGATTATTTTAGGCTTTTGTGAGTTCGTTAAGCTCTGTATTATTATTATCATTATATCTCAAGCATCGCTTTTAAAAAAAATTGTCATCTTTTATACCAAATAATTAATTAAAGTAGCCAGTTCGATGAAGCACGTAAGGCGAGTACTATATAAAATATGTGCGAGGCGCGTTTTGCTTCGCTGATCAACAACTGGCTGTATGTAATGACGTAATTCACGCGTGTCCATCTCCCCCCCTCTTCCTCCTTCTCCTCTTTATAGTTATAATACGACAATTCTTTTTTAAATCAATTTTGGCTTGGCACTCGCACCTTGGCTCAATGAATTTTAATTGGATGATTTGAATGCAGGATAGAACGAAGGATAATATAGACGTTTATTGTTGGTCAATTATTCCGTTGTGTGACGTTAACGATTGGAGGAAGGGAGGAGGGGAAGAGGGGAGATATAGCTTGAAATTTGATATTTTGTACGCTGGTAACGCAGTGTTTGTATGACGGATGTCAAAATAAATTTTATTGCTTATTATTTTATTTTGAAGGATTTACATGGTTATGGAATTGATTTAAAATTTAATGTACTTTATTTTATAAAATTTAAATAAATAAATTTGTAATATTTTTATTTAAAATTAAATAACAGAGAGTAAAGAATGGCATTTGTTACGGGGTTTCTAGAAGTGCTTATTAAGCTCCCCCATATGCCGCTATAAATTATTAGTGCACACGTAGAGGGTCAAAAAAGATAAATTACTATGATTACAGATCAATAGTTTTAATTAAAAAAAAAAAGCTGAATACATATAAATAAGGCTATATTCTCAAATACATAATATTATTTCGTTTTAAATTATGTAAATTTGATATTTCCTGTAATTAATTTAAATTATAAAATTATTTTTATCATTTTAGTATCAAAAACGTGTTTAATATATTTTTCGACACATAACAATAATTAAGCTCGTTAAAAAGGCAGAAGAAACAGATAAAACTAGAATTAAATTAGAGCTCAACGAAACGAAACGATTTCTTTATATACCTATGGTATATAGCTAAAAGCTAAAACTTTAAGTCCCGAATTTTCAATGACTTCTCAATTTTGGCTATATCTCCATCTCCTCTATATCCTCGAAAAGTCAACCTTAAAATCCTCCTGGAAGGATTTGCGCAGATTCAGCAGTCGCTCTATACAGTAGGCATACACCACTACCACCAGTACCACCCACCACCGGCGCCAGTATTATCCTTCTGCGCGTAATGCCGAATAAATTCGTCCCTGGGAAAACACGATTAAACTACGTCGAGCGCCAGAGACGGATGTGTGTCTGTCCTCCTCCTCCTCGCGTCCCCTCTCCTTTTCTACCATTCCAAGTCTTGGTGCGCGGTAGTGTGGGTGTATACAGAGGGTTGGGATAAAATAGTATTTTGCCTCTGCCGAAGAATGCCGGGGCGGGATGGATAAGCTGCTGACTGAATTCGCGCGAGCTGATGCTTCTTCCTTTACTCTGCTTTTCCTTTCCTTTTCTCCTACTTCTTGCTATATAATAATATAACTATATATGTAAAGTTGAATGTACTATATTAGTACCGATGATGCTTGAGTCGACGGTATACGCCGCGAGCTTTTCTTCAGCTCCTGCAAACGGCAGTTTGACATTCAAAGAAAAATCTCAAGAAAATGAAAAAAAAAAAATAAAAAATAGACTTATCTCTTTTTATTATACACTGATAGAAATTTTTTTGGAAATTTTGCTAAAATGATATGAAATTTTACTATTTTTTTTTGGAAGTGCTGGATATTGGTGCAACATAACG
>JAPYZE010000386.1:0-42009 GCA_030522805.1 Leptomastidea abnormis
ATATATATATATATATATATATAGTGAGCTTCACTGTTCCTTCCGCTATATAGTATTGCTTGAGTTTGCGGGTTTTATTGAGTTGTAAAGCTTATAAGCGAGTGAAAGAAAGAGAAAAGCTTCTTGGAAGAAAGATACAAAAGGAGGATTTATACCTTTAAACAGCGGCAACTAGGACTCTTATATATAAGTGACAGACAGACATACGTATATACACAACTGCTGCCCCTTGGGAGGCTTTACGAGCACTTTTCCGCGACACGACTAATTGACCCCCTATACGCATTTATGTGCGTGTTTACACACATACAAGCTTGGGTAAATTCCATCTCTTTATACTTTCTGTTTCGCGACTTTTAATTATCCTTATCTTCCTCGCTTTATTCCTTCTTTAAAAAAGAGAGAGAGATATATATATTTAATGAAAGAGCAGGAAAAGATTCATTTTCTCACTTGAATGTATATACTTGTGAGCTTTTTAACATATAACTTAACTCGCGACACTATTGCTTTTATTTCTATTCAAAATTTTTTGAAAATTGTACATAAATCAGTTTGTACTTAAATTACTTAAAATCATTTGCAAGCTTTTGATTACTCAAAAATTTATCAAATTTATTCTTTTGATTGATACTTTTTTTTTTATTTTGTTAATAAATATTATAATAACTATCAGTCTCAAATGATAATAATAAGTTTAGTTTAAGTAGAAGACATGCATTGTAATGAGCTCTATAAAATGTATAAATTTATATGCAAAACAAATTGTGTGTGTGTACAATTAATTTTAATTCTCATCGTAGAAACATCAAAAGTCACATATAATGCATATACAGCTGTTACATATACAGTTCCTTAATCATTGATCCTTGATCGACTTGGAAGACGTATCCAAGGTGATCGACAACTCTGTATTTTATATAAGCTCACTGAAAAGTGTGCCAATTTAAAAAAAACAAAAATAAAGTAAAAATAAAAAAAATAGAAAAATAAAGGCATGACAAAAAGAAGAAAAAAAAAGTAGAAGCTACGAGGAGCGCGAGTAGATGTAGTACAACGACGACAACGACGGAAAATGGCACAAGAGAGCAAGCTCAGTGCTATAGCAGTAATGACGTTACTTTCTTGCAGTCGTAAGTAGCAAGAGTCACAAAAAACTTTGGCCAAGCTGTTATACACGTCCAAGTAGCTACCGTCTTTCTCAAGCTTTCAACCTTTTCCCTTTCGTTCGCATATATATCTCTCCTCCCTTTCCCAAGACACTCACAATCACATATCTTGAGTCAACGTTCCTATATACCGCCCCCAAGACTTGTTTCTCTACTTTTTTTTCTTGTTTTTATTCTTGTGCGAATTTATATTGCTGTGTGCTACTGACCATTTTTTTTAAACTTTCGTTTTTATGTGTGTATGTATGTACGCGCGAATGTACAAGTAGTAAATAACACAGATCTTTTGATTGATTTACCCTTTATTTAAATTACATATACATTTTCTTTAAATCAAACAAAATTGTTTTCTTTACTCAAGTTTATCTTACAGCAAAATATTAGTTAATGTAAAATTAAATTTACATTATTTAAATGTATTTTAAAAATAAGTAATACACTTTAAATCGTTTTTTTAGAAACTTTTAACATTATTAAAATTTTTTTAATTAAATTATAGAAAAATATTTTATAACTTTTTTTATAATAGAAACTATTAAAATTATTAAATTAAATTTAAAATAAAATATTCCAAAACTCATTTTTTAACTAGACTCTATAAATCAAGATTTCTTTTAATTACCTCAAGGATCTTATTCATCGCTCTTAATTTAGCTTCATCTTTAGTAACACCCAAACTCATCTCCATCATTTCAGAATACAAGTTTAACTGTATTATAAATAAATACATATCAGAGTCTTTACTTTTAATAACCATGTGATGAGTATTAATATTAAGAGTCTTCAGAAGACCTTCATATAAAGACAGAAATTTTGTAAAATTTTCATTGAAAATTTTGACATTTTTACTGTTGATGTTTTGTATGCACTCCTTAGCTAATGCAGATATGTATACCAACTCAGCTGAATGAGTAGGTCTTAAATCTTTTTTTAAGTTCATCCAAAAATCTTTACTGGTATTTGACTCGTTAAGGTTGCATGAACTCATTATATTTTCTATTGAGCTTACATTATTATTTTCAACTTTAACTGCTTTGTTAAAATTATTATCCTTTTTAGTTGTTTTAACATCTTCAGCAAAAAAGTCTTTTAACTCAACAATCATCTTTTTTGCAGCATCTTGCATTGCTAAATTACAAGTGGAACCATTACCTTTTGTTTCAAAACCAGCTACCGAACATTTACATGAATAAATTGATGTACCATAAGGAGATTTTACTATTTTTCTTTCCGTATATTCTGGGTTATCTAAATTATATTTTGTACACATTAACTAAAAATGAAAAATATTTGGCATTAAATATTTAAGTATCATTTCACTTCAATAATTAAGAAAGATAATATTAAATGTACCTTCAATTTTTTTACATCGTCATCATTACTATTGTCATTACCATTACGATTGTGATGGTGATTGTGATATTCAGTAAAAAAGTCATCCAACTCAATAATCATTTTTTCAGCAGCGTCCTGCATTGCCAAAACACTTGATATGCCACTGCCTTTTGTCTCAAACTCTGCAACTACGCATTTACAATTAAACATTGTACCATGAGGAGTGGGTATTTTTTGTGTTCCCAAATATTCTGGTTTCTCCAAATTATACTTTGTACACATGAACTAAAAAGTAAAGATAAATAATTTAAATAAAAGATTTTATATGTAAACTGATAAATGTGCTTGATTAACTTAATTAAAATATAAAAACTTATTGGCAAATATACTAACCCTTAGTTTCTTAATAGCATCATCATTGTCATACTGCTGGTCAAAATCTTTCTTAGAAATTTTTTGAACAGTCGAGTCATAAATTATTTCAATCATGTTCTGTGCTGCAGCTTGTTTAGCATCCTTTTTAGATCGTCCACTACCTCTTGCTGTTTTACTTTCACATGATACTAAACAATTGAAGAAACCAGGTTTTGATTCATCTTTATAAATTTCATACATTGGTATCTGTTGAGATTTGACCAACATTTCCTGTAACACCGTAACAGGAGTTTTTTCTAGCTGATCGCCCATTTTATCTTCGCTGGGCTTTAGAGCAAAACTGTTTTTTCCAGCAGTTTTTTCAATAGGTGTCTTATTCATGGCTGTATTTACCTTCTTAAAATTAGCATTGATCTTGTGCACCTGTAAATCATTAAATAATAAACAATGCATATCATCAACAATTGCTTAAAAAGATAATTTACAAAAATGTACTAATTTGTAAAACTAAACTGCAAAATACATGAAATCGAAAAAAATCATGTTATACAAACGTATCAACATTAAAATAACATAATCAATCGCGTCAATTACTTTGCGTTTGGCACCCATATTTCTTGTGCGTTTATTAAGATTATACATAATTATGAACACAGTTAACAAATTAAAAAGAAAAACAATCACTAAAACTCAAATATCTATCGATTTGTAGTCTAAAACACTTTAATAAGCTTTATTTATACATAGGTAACGTCAGTACTAAATAAACAAAATGATGGAAAATCACAGGGAACAAAACACAAACAAGACAGTAGGATCAAAAAAACATGCCTCTGTCCTTTTCTTTTACGAACTCTAGTAATGCAATTCGCGGACGTTTTAAACTTGCGTATATACTTAGTAATAAACTTTTTGCAATTCATTCTTACCTGCTTACTGAATAATCAATTATCAGCAAAATTTTTTAAAATATAAAATTCAGCTTTTCACTCAATTACCGTTAAAACGTATAACGATATTTCCGAAAATCTTTGCACAAAATCAAAAAGTCTTTTTATCAACTTTTATAAATCTCTACAGAGATTTTAAATTAAACCTTTATTCCGTTCTAATTAAATCTCTACAGAGACATTAAACCTTTATTCCGTTCTAATATTTAAGCACAAATGAAATCTTGAAATATATATTTATGCAAGTAGATACATGTTAGCGATACAAATAAGTCTAGACACAAAATAATCCAGACACGAACGAAACGAAAAGACGAAAATCACTAATGCCGTTGTATTGGCAACATTCATATGTATAACGAAAACAAACTCCGGGCAGTTCTGGAAAGTCAAGAAACGTCCGCTGACTGATACTACCTACTTACTATATACGTCCGACGACAATAACAAAGACGACGCTCTATTATCTTCTAAGTAAGTGTATATATACCTATAGAATTCTGAATTTTAAAAAAATACGTTATTTATATTTTGCCTTCTAATTATTTTATATTTCTTATTTTATTTGTAATAAAGCGTAATAATTGTTATTATGATAAATTTTTTTTTTCATTTTATTTATTTGATTTAAATCAAGCTGTTAATTAAATGTTTAAAAATAATTTTATTTGTTAAAATGTTTTCTTTTTCTTTCTCATTTTTCATCTTTCTTTTCTTTTTTTTTGTCGCTAAAAATCTTTTATATAGGTACTTTTGCATAATATTGCGAAGCGTGTAATATATTCACATACCAAAAAAAAAGACAAATTTGGAAAATAATATGGCCATATATGCACTAGTTTATTAAAAAAAAAAAAAGTAGAAAATGAGCATCTTATTAAATACTAAAAAAGGCCTTATCATTTTCTTTCTCTTGCACATTTTATAACGCAAGCGAAATACCCAAAACATTACCTTGACGAAATAACGTCCGACAAAGTATACCTAAAAAGCCATATACTTTAGAGCCGCGAAAAAAAGATCTTTATAACAAGTAAGACGAGTATATAAAAAAGGAGGAGTGCGAGCAAAAAAAAAGGGACACTTATAACCGCATGAGTTTCCGCAATTGCTGTGGTTTTTTAAACCGCGAGAAAATATATACGACGGTGAATGTGGGCTAGCAGGACGAAGATGACGACGATGATATTGTTAAAAACGTACAAAAAAGTTATCTTACTCTTTTTCGAATTTTTTAGTTGCTTGTCATTGTTTCTATCTGTAATTGATGTAGCATATCTATAGTGTTATTTTTATATATTGACTATCAAGTAAATCGTTAGTGTACCATGTACCTGCAGTTTTGTAAACTACTAAAATCAATTTTTCATCACTCCCGATCAGCTGTGCGAATTACAACCGCACTTCCTGATCGGAAGATGATGAAAAATAGTATACGCACCACGGGAACAAGTTAAGAAGGCTCAGATCACCAGGTTCCTGGCTCTCGGCTTCGCCCACTCGGGCGGAATATCCTGGTGATCTATAGACCTTCTTAATTCTTGTTCCCTAGGTGCGTAATATACTATTTTTTCATTTTGTGTAGACACATTATCATTTTATTATAATCAATGAAATTTTATCAGTTAGTTTGCAATAATAATTATGTTTCTGATTCCGATATATTATTTTTAAAATTACTCGAGGCTTTTTTTTAACAGTGCTTATTTTATTGCACCTCGTTGTGGCAAATTATTAACTATACAAGTTTGATTGTTAAAAATTAATAAACATTATATTAACATATAATAATAATTAATTATAAAAATTGATTACTAATATTTTAAACAACATTGAAATCCATCGAATCTTTATCAAATACTATGAAGCAATCATGAGATAAAAAAACTTAACGAAAAACCATTAACTTAAAAAACCGTTAAATAATCTACAAAACCCGATCTTAGCTGCTTATCAGCTTCCATTCAATTTCATAAGTAGTTTTTTTTAATGTAAAAATGTTAATGTAGGTAGATTTAAATAAAAAAAATCAATCAATATTTTATTCAATATTTATTTGAAATATTATATTACATTTACAATTTAATGTAAATACATATAAAATATTATGTAATTATCTTAATGTTGAGATATTTCTTTTGATTCAACTACACCAAATACGTTAGGATACTGTCCTTCATCAAATGTAACTTGATAAAGAGCACCATCTCTATCTTTTTCAGCTGTAGTAATAAACAAAGTGTTCAAGTAATAATCACCGAATGCCAAATCCGTTACGAATAAATTATCAGGTAAATTATTAATGCTGAGCAAAGTACCGTCATTGGGATTTATTTCGATGATCTGAAAAATTTTTTTTTTAAATTATTTGTGCATGAATTTAAAAAAAAAAATTGGTATGAATTTTGAAATGAGAAAATAAAATTGATTTTCTTACCTTACTATCAAATGGCAATGCAGTCCATAAATTACCTTTCCTGTCAACTGTTAATCCACTTGGATCACTCCAATTGTATTTTTGTAAATCGAAAACTACTTGTTTGTTACCTGTGAAGATTTAATAGTTTTAAAATTTTTTTCTTATTTTTTGATTATTTTATATAAAAAATACGATAATTATAAAATTATATAGCAAACTAAAAACGAAAATATGCTTACTTATTTTTCCATTTATAAGTTTGTAATCATAGGAAACAATTCGTCTTTTTCCCAATTCAATAGCATATAAAGTATTGTATCCCACATCCCATGCTACTCCACTGCTGTTGTTAATTAATTTAAATGATTTTGTTAGATCAACTTCTTCGTAAAAATTATCATCAAGTGTTATTTTATTACAATTTGAATCTCCTAGTGATCCTATAAAAAAAAAATTTATTGATAATGTCATTTGAATTTAATTTAAAAAAATAATAATTTCTATTATCAAATAATATTTATAATTTGTTCGTCTAAAATTCTTAAAATAATTATATTTAATTACATAGTTTTCTAGTTTTTCTTTTCAGCTGATTTTTTTATTTATAATATATTTTAAAAATCTATAATTATTAAATTTAATTCAAAAATAGTACAATAAAATCAACTCACCCATCCACAAACGTCCAATTGCATCACATTTTCCATTGCTTATTATTGTATCACTGGAACAACCATTTAAACTTCCCAATTTTTCGAAATTGGTTGTACGCTTTTTAGGATTCCATTTCATTAAAAGTATATCTGTACCACATACTATAACAAACTTGTCAGATGAACCACGATATGGAATAATGGGTCCAACTGGTCCGCAATCTGGGTGTTTTAAAATAAAAAAAAAAAAGGAATATTGATTTTATAATTATAAAAATTAATTTTTTTTTGTTATTAATAATTAATAAAAAAAGTTTTATTGACCTAGTTTTGTGTATAACGTTTGACCAATTTCATAATTGTATTTTACAATCACTTGTTGAAAAGTATCGGTAAAATAAATGGACTTGCTTGAAAAATGAAGATTACCCGGATACTTAAAACCGTCTTGTAATAATTTACATTGGATATCTTTGGTGATCTGAGCTGATGTAATCTTTAATACAATAAATATTATTAATTGTAGAATAAAAAGAAAATTTGTTATTTGTATAAATTTTAAAGTTATACTCACAACAAAATAAAATGTTAGAAAATACCAGATGTACATTTTTGCCATGGTTTCTTTATAATAATAGATCCGTAGGGCTTGAGCGATACGATGCTACTGAGCATAAAAATTTCAGTGGATGGATAATATAATGGCAAGAGATAACTATAATATGATAACTATTCTTTTAACAGATGACTTCGTAACTATAGATTATTTTGTCTGGTCGATTAAAATATATTATTTTAAAATTTTCCTGTTCTCTAAAATATATTTAGTAAAATATATATTAAGAAAATTTTGTTATATAAATAAATGACAATTTCAATAATCTTACGACTAGGGTGATAAAAAAAAATTATAATAAATATAATAATAATAATAATAATAATAAAAATATATTATTTTAATATATGGTATTTAATTTAACGTCAAGTGATGAAATAAAATTTAAAAATAAATTTATGCTCGTTGTTGAAAAATTTACTTAAACAATCAGTTTTTTTTTAAATGTTTAATGTACCACCGTATTTATAAAAAAATTGTTAAATTTACAATCTTTCATGTAGCTACAGACATTATTACAATAATTTTTTAAATATTCTTTACATCATACGAAATAGCCGTTATATAAATAATAAATAAAATCGATTTTAATACGTTAGTTTTATAGCTAAGAAAATATATATAAGCGATAACTCAAATATAGTAAACAAAATGTTTTATATCTCTCGATTGCGTGAACTAAGATGTATCAAAAATATTGATTTAATTTTGAAAACTTCAACTACTGACGTAGGTTTTGAAGAGATTGTAGATAATTAAAGTTGGGGATTCCCTGACAAAAAAAAAGTTTGATAAATGATATATTTATGAAAGAAAGAATGTGTATAGAAGATTAATAATAATTATTAATAATTATAAAAATACTTTTATAATTTTTTTTATTTATTTATTTTTTTTATAGAAATTGATAGAAACAATCTTTCAATTAAAAAAATTTTATACAATTGTATTTAACAATTATGTTTTATTTTATTCAGTACATTATAAAGCGATTATTGCGTTACTTAATTAACACTTCTTTTATTCTGTATTAATATTATTAATGTAGAATTATAAATTAGAATTACTTCAAAATTTTTTTCAAATAATTTATATTCTGTGAATAAATTTATTTGTTTATACTGTCATTGATAGAAGTAAACAATAAATGTTTTGTTTTGCAAAATTGTACGTTTACTTTTTGTCTGAGATATTGTTTGATTTTTGAACTGTACATTTTTTATTGGAAAATAATTATTTTTGGAAAGGAAATAATGATACATATTTCAAATCTTGTTATAACATATACCTAAGTCTCATTACTTTTTCGTTATTTTTATAAATTTTTTTTTTCGGATCATCATTATTAATTGTTACATAAACACACCCTTTAATAATTTGTACGCTTGAAAACTTATGTTCTTTTTATACAATTTGTTTTTTTTTTTTTATTTAAAAAATAATTTTTTTTTCAACATAATATAATAGCACAAAAAAGTTTCACATCTGAGATAAAATAATTTTTATCGTTGACTTAACAGCCAGTGACCGTTATTTCATTAGCTTCTCAGAGACGAGATATTTTTTTTCAATTTGCAAATTAAAATAAAAGAGATGTTAAGAAAAAAAATCATTTCTTCTAATTTGGAATAACAAAAAAGAAAAGACAATCTCGAGTAAAATATGTTTAAAAACTTACATCAGCTATTTTCAAAGTATCCAAAATGTCGAATATTTTTATTGAAATTAAAACTCAGTTTTACGTTTGTTTTGTAAAAAGTCTGTTTTATATAAAATCTTCAATAAAAAACATTTTTATTTATAATATAAAAAAAAATTATACTCATCGCGTATCATAACTAATAGACATTTTTATCAATCAACCATACACACATATTGATCGAAAAAAAAAAAAAATACATAACATTGCAAAAACAATCAATTCTCACATTTACCAAACAACAACTTTAAAATCTCTTCCATCCCATTTCTTCACGCTTGATTCTCAAGATCCAATTTTCTCAAAGACATAAAAATACTTATATATGTATTCCCTTAATTCTTAAAGACCCTAGATATAGCATAATAGAAAAAGAGATCTCGTTACCCATAAACATAATATAACACACCTATATATAATTGTACCCCTAGCTAACATACATACACTCTTAATCGAAAGCTAATTAAATTTCGAGGCTCAAACGTTCGACACGCATCATCACCATACATCCATCCATCCATCCATCTCCAACTCGTTTTCACGCTTATTTCCAGTTTATGTATCCCACATAGATACCTACATATATACAAATACATATAAGAAGATAATCTTTTTACTCTCCCTTTTCAACAAGACTCACTACAATCCCCACACATATACACACACACACGCGCGCGCGCGCGATCTCTATACTGTATACTATGCGTTCGTTACACACGATAAATATACCTATAGGTATACAAGCATATGTAGTACAGGTACCAGGAGAACCATGAATCCGCGCGATTGCGCTTTCAAAAACGATCACCTTCTCTCTATCTCTCTCTTTCTCTTTCGGATTGACTCGTTCTTTGACGGCGTCGGCTTTTATATATACCTATCCTTTAACTCTTTCTCCGTGATATATCCTCGTCTTTCTCTCTACATCTCTCAAAAGAGGATGCTGCAGGAAAGCACATACACTTGGATATATTGATCGGGTTATTCATGTGAGTGAAAGAGAAAGACGGATTTTTTTTTTTTTTTTCACTGAAATTAAGCCCGGATGTAATAATGGAAAAAAGGGCTTGGATGTATGCGGTTTTACTTGTGAAATGATTTGATGCTGCTTGTTTATAAAATTGAAATCTTGAAAGAGTTAAAATTGAGGGATATAGAGATTGGGAAAGGTCGTTTATTTTTTTTTTCTTGTTAAAATTTAAAAATATGGAATTGTATTTTAAAAAATACATGTTATTGATCGAAATAAAAATATCGTTAGTTTGATTATTTTTTTGAAAATACCTATTTAAATTTTTCTTTTTTAAAAAGATTATTTTAATGATTGTAGGTTTATAGAATGAGGAAAACGAATCAAAATGAATAATAGGAGTAAGATACGTATACACAAGCACACACACACACACACACACATATTATACGAAATTGGTATGAACGAGACACGATAACAGTAGCTCTGCAGGTATAAGTACATAAAAAGACATATACGCAATGCCGCACTTGTTACTCTCTCATTCTCTCGGTTCTCTTTGACTCTCACTCGGATATATATGTAACGAGCGACAGGTTTTCTTATTTTTCACGTATATACGAACGTCAAGGTCGATGGATATGTACATACATACACATACATACACACAAATTTATCCGCGAGAGAAAATTGAAAGGGAGTCAGTCTCTTTCTCTTGAGACTCCGCAGAAGAAGTAATAATCCTCTTAGCGATATTCTTGATGTTGAAAACGAGGAAGCGAAAATAAGGCGTCAAATGGACTGCACATATATTGCATTTATTTATATGATTGCATATGTATACGTATGTATGTGTATATGAGTCTTGTTGAATCGTTTATATGTGACTTTATTTTTTTATTTTTATAAGTATATCAGTCTTGTTGAATTTTTGCTTGATTTTTGATTATTTATTTAACTTGTGTGTATGTGTGCAAGGACTTGGATATAAGGTGTGGCTTTGATGGTAATGGATGAATTTTTTTTTTTTTTAATTTTTTCATTTTGGTTTGTACTTGCTTTTATACATTGAGCTTCTGAGCTGAAAGATATCGCGTTAACTTCATGAGAAGGATATGCGATTATTTATACTTTTTTTATTATTCTTTTTTTGTTTTGTTTGAGAGAGTAAGTTTAATGTAGGGGGAGAATAATAATGATTAAAAAAAAAAAAAAAAAGAAAATAAGGAAATTAATAAACAAATGAAAAAACAAACAAAAAAAGTTTGACCTCGGTTGTGGTCGTTCAAAAAGTGAGCTTGATTCAACTTTCACTTCTATATACTTATAAAGTCTGAGCCGGATCCTTTATATACTTTTATTAAAGGCTATTTAAGAAAAGAAAAGGACAATTGACCAAAATGAAAAAAAAAATTGATAAATTATAGTTGAAATGATTTTTGTTAACGTGAAAAAAGAAAAAACTAAAAAGCTGTTAATATTTTTAAATTTGCATTTATTTAAAAGTTCTACAGTTAGTATAATAATTGTTTCATTTTTAATATTTATGTCTCTTTTAATATAATAGCTCAAATTTTATTTTAAAACTTAAACAATAATATTATGGATTTATAGCACCATTATTTCTAGAAAAATCACTAGGTGTGGTACCAATAAATTCTGACTGATTTTGTCTTTCTTCGCTCAAATGATAAATTCTAATATTTTGTACAGCCATATTCGGAGTCAAAAATTCATTGATTCTCAATGTATCAGATGACAATCGACGATCAAAAGGATAACCCATTGGTCTACGATCTGGATATTTCTTATTTTTTAAACCGCAAAATGACATAGCGGTTTTACATAGTTCTGAAGGATCGTTATTTTCCTGATGCACCTAAAAGAACGATATCAACGTAATTATTAAAAAAAATTTATTGAAAAATATTTAAAATTGAAATTAACAATAATTTTACCGCGTCATTAGAATAATCCGTAATCATAACAAACAACATCATTGGATAACCAGTTACTGTTCCAATTGGTAGTAACATATTTTGAGGCCAACCACATTGACAATAACTACTTTTTTCAGGTCCATCAGAATTTAAATTTGCAAATATTTGATTAAATGGTATTATAACGCTTGATGAGTCGGACATACGTTTAATCATATTCGCTCCTGGTTTTACTATAACAATAATATTATCATCAAGAATATAAGTAAAAAAATTATATTATAAAAAAGAAAAAAACCTTACATCGCGTTACGAATTTATCCATTTCAATCATTAAATCCTTCTGCTGATTAAAAGTTAAATTAGCATCACGAGGACCACGCGTTGGTGCCATAAAAATTCTAACGGTACCCATTATTATTTCTTTACTTTTATTCGTAACTTTAATTCTATATTCAAATTCATCGTGATTTAATTGCTGTACGCTAACATAAGTGGGACCAGGAGATACAAATGATAAACCAAATGACAAATCAAAATTACTTCTCGTCATAAATGTATATAAATTATTTTTATCATTTCTGTAATCGGTACCCAATTCATTTAAAGATTGTACTTCCAAACTATTTATTTCTATTAGTTGATTCGGAAAATCTAACTGTAAAAATCAAAATTCAAATATATATTATTTATTAAATTTTATTTTTAAAAACTTACCGATGTTCTATTATAAGCTGGTAGCACATTTCTATGTTCTGCAAATATATCATCAATATAAGCTTGCCATCTATAAAAAACTGGATCCCTCATAGAAGTTGACACTTGAGCCATTACTCCAGGTGTTTGCTAAATATAAAAAAAATTTCTTTTAAATCACAAAAATCTCACCAATAATATCCTCCCAAAAAAAAAACTTACCCTATATTGAAATTGAGGATCATGAACAAAAGAAATAGCAACATGACCCAAATTATTAAGATCACCATAATACGTTAAATCAGGTGATAAATCATTAGCTTGTATCATATTACCAAGTACATCAATACCCTGATCATTTCTTATATCAATTAATCGACCATCACTTTTTCTAACTCTACCACGATGTATCGAATCGATTATTCTCTCCTTATAACGTATCAAATCCTCAAGATCAACTTGTACTTCTGGTCTGTTAACGTCACTTAATATTGCATCTGGTGGTCTTGGTGAACAGTGTGTACCTGTCGTACGATCGCTTAATTTTGGAAAATGAGCTTCTGGTATTGGTAATTCCCAGTCTAGGAGACGTTGAGTTAAACCCATATCGTTGCATAAACGTTCGATGTTGTATCTGTTATTGGGTTGTTAAATATTTATTAATTAATAAATAAAAAAAGAAAAAAAAATTGTATTACCTGATTAAAATTTGACGATACATGTATGAAAATAATTCTCCACGTCTGTCTTTATTGACGACACGAGCAGGTCCTTTGATTGGATAAATTTGGTACCAATGAAAATGATGAAGATTAATGCCTAAATCTTCTCTAAAGTAAGATAAAGCTGCTTCTGAATTACCGTCGTTACCAATTAAATCGAATGACATTTCTACCGGTAGCTATAATTATAATTACATATAAAAATTAAAATAAAAATAAATAAAAATTTTTTTTTATAATTTTTTCAAAAAAATATTATACTTACACGATCGGATACAGTTTGAAAAAGAGTAGCTTCAATACGAGCTAAGCCAATGACATTACGATCGAAATATTTATGAGGAAAAACTTCGGCATGTTTGAGTAAACCATGTACCTGAATATCACGAGAGAATAGTACAACCGAACAGGCGTAATAAAATAATTCACGATTTATGCGATCTCGCATGAAAGTGGCAGCACTTAAGAAATCATCGACTGATAAATCTGAATAAAAAATAAAAAATATTAAATTTATCGATTGTATTAAAAATAGAAGATTTAATCATGTTAACGTACTCAATAAAAAATCAATTAAATATCCAGTGATTTCTTGATGTTTTGTGATATACAATGATATCATACTTTTTCGTGAAACTACACTTTGGATTTTTATTATAACATTTTTAACGCTATTTCGTAATTTTTCGTTCATTTCACGAACTTGAATTGATGTACCTTGATCTAATTTAACGTTAACTTGATTCATGTATTCATCATTGAAATATGATATCTATTTTTGTAAAGTTAAAATGATTAAAAATTTATATACATTTTTTTTTGTATATTTTAAGTAAAAATAAATTTTAAATTTTATACTTTACCACGTGATCATTTGGTACGGAATAAAATTGTGCATCGTCCGGATTACCTTTTGGATAAAAAACAGGCTCGCCTATATTTTGAAATAAAGGATACAATTCACCGAAAGTATTATCAGTTTCAGTAGCCATGGTAATTTTAAAATTTTGTTTTTTAAAATAATAAATTACAAAAATTAAAATAAAACTTTTTTTCTTAAATTTTATAAAATTAACTTTCTAGTTAAATGAATAGTCTAAATGATAGGAAAATTGCAATAGCTGACACTTTTATATGAGGTTGGCAGGATATTTGTGGTTTTATTTTCAAGGACGTAAATGTAGTTTTACGATTTTAAAAATACGTTGAAACCACTAATTGATGTGATTATGAATTTCTATTTTTTTTTAATATTAATTAAATTTTATCACTTATTTTGATTTTATTATAAAATTATTTTATAATTAATTTTCTTGTAATTTTTTGTGTGTTTAAAATATTGTTATTGTAAACAATAAAATTCTCACTTTTCATAATAAAAAAAGTAAAAATCAAAAATATTCTATTTTTTTACGATAAAAATATTAAAAATAGGAAATGATAAAAAAATAAATAAAACTAATTTGCCTAGAGACAAACTAAAATCGATATCACTTATGTGGTTTCCTTATGCATTTTTACAATATTTCTAGTTTTATTTATCCACTTCGATAACTTCCTTTTAGCACTACCTGCATCTTCTATATATATAAGCTACAGAACAACACAATTTACAACTTCAGTTTTATATTTTTATTTAACGAAGAAGATTTTGTCGCTGTTTTTTCATTTTCTTTTTACAAATCACAATCCAGATAATTTTTATTTAGTTTATTGTATTTTTACATTGATATAGCCCTTACGATTGAATACGATAAAAATTTTAATCGCTACCGATACAAATTTATAAATCCAATTAAAATGAGTAGAATAAACGACGAAACTGGAATGCACTTACAACACATGTTTGTGCGTCCTGCTGAACCATTATATTTACCAAAAAATGGATATCTTTATGAGACACCTGACATATTCAAGGTGAGATTATAAAATTTTTAAATATTCTACGCAATATTAAATCATTCGAAATTAGTAACAAATTTTTTTTTTTTTTAATTTGACAATCGCAGTCAAGACCTGAAGCTATATCTAAAATTTACGATCGTTATGCTTTGGTAGCACAATTAGTTCAAATAGATTATAGTAACATCAATAATTTATTGCCTAACGATTTTCTCGAAGATGTTAAGCGATTAGGTCGTGGTGAACATTTTACAACTTTCACTGTAAGACATCAAGAGATGGCTACTAAATTGATAAATAAATTTATAAGTATGATACGATTAATATTATATTTTATAAAATTATACATTTTTAATATTTTTATAAAAAAAAAAATAATAATAATTTGTAGGTGTTAATGCTGACGATTTATTAGCCTTAGCAGCTGGTATTCGCGATGAAATAAATATCGAATTGTATTATTATTCCTTGGGAGTAGCATTACAACATCGTAGTGATACGAAACATTTACAACTTTTGCCTTATGCTGAGGCATTTCCCGAAAAATTTGTACCACCAAATGTTCTTGCTTTTGCTAAAGAAATTAGTCATATTGAGAAAAATACTAGAGTAAGTGCAATTAATTTTTATTTAATTTTTCAATTAATTATACTTAAAAAAAAAAAATTATTTTATAGCCTACCATAATAATGCCGATGAATTTAACTGGTGACAATATTGATCCAGAGCATAGTTTAGCTTATTTTAGAGAAGATATCGGTATAAATCAACATCATTGGCAATGGCATAGATTATATCCTTATACCGGTGATATAAATATCGTACGAAAAGACAGAAGAGGAGAACTTTTTTATTATATGCATCATCAAATCATTGCAAGGTTTTAATAAAACTTTTTTTTTTATATCAAATAAAAATTAAATAATTTAAAAAAAAAAAATTATTATTTTTTAACAGATACAACACCGAACGTCTATGTAACAAATTAAATTTTGCAGAACGTTTATTAAATTTAAACTTACCAATAGAAGAAGGCTACTTTCCTAATCTCGATTCAAAAATAACAAATTCAATGTTTTCATCGCGTTCTCCACGTATGCGTATCACAGATGTCAACAGACCAGAAGCTAAATCGGTTGTTGACAAAGAAGATTTAATGCGTTATAAAGAAAGAATAATGAGTGCTATACATAATAGAATAGCTGAAAGTAGTGATGGTACGGAAATTGATCTTAATAACGATCAGGGTATCGATGTACTTGGTAATATGGTTGAAGCTAGTGATCTTAATCCTAATCCGATATTATATGGTGCTTATCATAATATGGGACATGATATTATTTCATATATACCTGATCCTCAAGGACTGTATAATGTGAGTTTAAAATTTTTTTTCTTTTTTAAATTAAAAATATAATACGTGTTAATATTAAAATGAGGATAATATTTTTTTTAGCAACCACCAGGTGTAATGTCACAGACTGCGACAGCTATGAGAGATCCCATATTTTATAAATGGCATTCTAATATCGATGATATATTTAACGAGCATAAAAGACTTTTGCCTGCTTACACTCGACAATACGTACGTTTTATTTAAATATTTAAAAATATTTACTTGTAAAAAAATTAATAACTTTATTTGAAAATAATTTTTATTTTTTAATTTTTAGTTAACTCTAAACAACGTACAAATAACTAACATTAAAGTACAATCCTCTAACAACAAAATACCAAACGTTTTAAATACTTATTTATCAATGAGTAACTTCGATTTACAAAGAGGTTTAGATTTTCAACCAATTGGTCCTACTGTAGTTAAATTTACTCATTTGAATCACGATGACTTTAATTACGAAATAAAAGCTCAAAATTCAAGTAGTCAACCAATTCATGGTATTGTACGTATATTTATTGCTGCAGTACAAGGTGTACGTAAAAGTAATTTAAATCTTAGAACACAATTTAATATGATGATCGAAATGGATAAGTTTGAAACAATATGTAAGTTTTTAATTTTTACTTAGCATAAATAAATTTATAAAAATTTTAATTTAATAAAATGTAATTTTAGTGAATCCTGGTAAAAACGTAATCAAACGAAAATCAACTGAATCAAGTGTTACAATACCGTTAGATCAAATTTTTCGATCAGTTGCTGGTTACGATAACGATACGACTATTACTAATTCAAATCAAGGTGATTATTGTTCTTGTGGATGGCCTCAGTATATGCTTTTACCAAGAGGTACATCAGCTGGTTATCCGATGATTCTTTTTGCTATGATTTCTAGTTATGACGAAGATAAGGTGAGTTATTAAAAAAAAAAAAAGATAATTTTTTTTAATTTAACTAAATGCGATATATTTATTTTTTTTAAAAAAAATTAAATTTTCATTTACAGGTAAATCAGACTAACCAGCCTAATCAATCAAGCAACTGCAAAGTTGGTGTAAGTTTTTGCGGTGGCAAAGACGTATTATATCCAGGTAAAAAACCAATGGGTTATCCATTCGATCGTCCACCTTCATACGAAATTCGAAATCTTGAATCATTTTTAACACCTAATATGGGAACTACACCAATTACAATTTATCATTCATCAGATCCACCTAAAATATCATCTGGTGAAAAAGTTGTAACTATGGAAGATTTTTATTATCCTGATCGAAATGCTATAGAAGATATGTAAAGTTTAAAATTAATTTAAAAAAAAAATAAATATTATTTCTTAATTGTAATAAATAAATCCGTCAAAATTAATAAAGCAAACTATATAAATACGTATTTTTTATGATTGATTTAATTTTTCATAAAATTTAGGAAAATGATTTTTCAAATGTTTCGCAAATAAACGATTCTTAATTTTTTACCTATTCCAACCAATTCAAACTAAAATAAAAAAAAAAACAGTTACCCAATTTTTAAAATAAACCTTTCTCAAAATTTCCTCATATTATTCTCACTGCACATAAATACACGTAACATATAAATGACCCCAAATATTCCACAAAATCATACACACTCATCAATTTCCCCATAACCCAAGTAGGTATACAAAAAAAAAAAAAAATCCATCAAATTCGTATACACACGCGAAGTATCCATTAGCAAACTAATATTGACCCTCCCCTCTATCTCCCCCTCCAAAAAAAAAAAAAAAATTCGCAAAATATACCCAATGATCATATTGTTTCGTAAGTCTCAATGAGTATAGGTATATACCTATACACGTGCTCAATTCCATCACATCACATCAAACACACACATAACAAACTTCTCCATTCGTCCATAAAGAGTCATACTCTCCTTATACCCACCCCCTCGTATATACCTTCACCCATCCTTATACAGCTACATCTCGTCGTGACGCAAAAAAAAGACATCCCGCGAGAGGAAAGAGTATATAGAGATGAGAAAGGCCTCTACTCTTCATGAGCGTTAAAGAGAATTTCGAATATATACCTATATATATACCTATAGGTACCTATACCGCGAAAGGCCGAAAAGATAGAGAGAGAGTCGTGTGAAGAGAGCAGCAGCAAGCGCAAAGACAAGTGGGAAACTTTCACTTGCCGGCGCGCGGGTGGCTATATATAAGTATCCTATGGGAATCGTGAAAAAGAGAGAGAGAGAGAGAAAGAGAATGAAAGAAACCGATATGCTCTTTCTGGTAGGTATACACGTGAGGATGGAAAGGAGTAAGAGAAAGGGGGGAGGGGTTGGATCGTCATCGGCTTTATAACTCTCTCGATGATCAACTCGTTACCTAACACGATATCCTCACGAAAAAAAAGTTAAAAAGGAGAAGAAGAGGAGTCTCATCTTTTTTTGTATGTATAGGTATATATCTGTATATATAGCTGTGAGGCTTATATTCCTCGTTTCCTGTGAGAAATCCCGTAAAGTTACAGAGATTGGAGGTATAGAGGAGGAGGAGGAGGAGGATCGTCTTTGAACTCGGAGAGTTGAGTTTTCTATTTGCAACGTGTATATAAAGGTATAGGTTCATCTTTTTGGCATATCATTGAGAACTTATATGTATGTAGCTGTACAAGTATATAGATAGTAAATTGATTTCATAATCGGTTGATGGCGATATACACATGTGAGCTTTTATAGATATATAGGTACATAAATACACGTAGATGAGATTTGTGTTTTTATGAGATGATATATATAAGAGAGATTTTAAAATTTTTTATTTATATTTATCTTAATTTTGGATTTTAATAAACGCTTAATTACCAAAACTGTGTGGTTTATTTTCGTATTACGATATGAGAGTATAGGAAGATGAGATCGGTATATGATATTTGTCGGATAATAAATGGTTTTGCTTTGAATTTTTGGGTTTATATTTATATCGTGAATGTGCAGAAGCGGTGAGATGAAAGATGGATTTTATCTTTTTGGTTGGTTGATTGCTTGCTTATACGGAGTTTTTTGGGATATATATGTCAGATTTTAAGGAGAACATTTTAAGTGTTTGAGATTGTTAGGTAAAAAAATTATTTCTTTTTTTTTGTGTATAGTTAAAATTGTTATTTTTGAAAGTTGTTGAGATAATTGTTAATTTGTCATGTTAATTGATGATTATGAGATTTTAAAGGATATATTTGAGTGCTTTTCTTTTGCTTATTGGTTTTTAATTGAATAATCATAATTTTGTTTATTAATATTAGTGGGACATAACATTTTGAAGACATCTCTCGTATAATATATAACATACAAACTTTTAAGTTATAAAAGAGATTTGCTCGTTTTTTTCTTTCTTTCTTTACGTAAACACAATCATTTTAAATTTTATAAGAAATGCGAAATCTTCCTCGTTAGCCTTTTTTAACCAGAAGAGCAGAGTACAAAAAATAACTTGTTGAAACGTAACGCCTTAAATTTTTGTCGATAATTAAAAACGAGTTTTCGTAAAATTCACTTTTAATTATTTTGCAATTTCTTAAGAATTTTAAAATTAGCAAATACAAGGTATGGATTTTTAATTTTAAATATAGCAATCCTCAATTACTATCATCTCAGAAAAAAGAATTTATTTTTGTAACAAAATATATGTTTACGAAAAATTTGGTTTCACCAAATTAAAAAAGACAAAAATACTGCATTCGTTAATTCAAAAAAGGTCACTGACTTCATACTAAAATTTCAAATCTCCAAAAAAAAAAAAAAATACATTATCACACAACAATAAATCAACATCTACAAAAAAACAAATAAACAACCAAACAATAAACAACTCCAAAATTAAACAAAAAAAGATTTTCAAACAAACAAATAAACCAAACATCAAAAAGCCCATCAATTAATCAATCTCTCTAAAGAAAGTCCCTTCACACAATCGAACATATACACACACACACACGCAAGCATACATAAACGTCAATCGTCAGTAACACAGTTGTATTCAACCCCCTAAAGGCTCTCTCATCTATCTTTCGCATCTTTTCAAGACATGTTACGCGTACAAACATATATAAGTATATACACACATCCCATATAATCTAAAGTTCTTCCCAACTATATAGGTACGTCTCTTCACTTATACGTGAGAGAAAGTGACTTTTGGCTTGCGGGTACGTATCAATTACACACACGATTCTCCAAACAGATAATTCATCCTTCTTATATATACAGAGCTTAAAAAAAAAAAGACTCACGGAAACAATCGAAAATTGGCTATATGTATGTAACTCGATATAAAAGTATGCTATGCTTCCTTACATTCGAATTAAGTTTTACGAACGTTATACCGTATTTATATATATAGTATTACCTCCTTTACTTAAGTAAGATCGCAAACAATATCCTGACGTTCTATACAATAAAGCGCATCTCTCTCTTTTTCTCAACTCAACATATCACATCCTCTTCCTCATCTCTATATAATCCCTGGGAAATAATTCCAAAGTATAGTATATAAAACACATACAGATACACACAAGCATGCAATTAGCCGATTAAACTGCACAGCTGCCACCTTCTACCCTATAATACTCTTCTATATCTCAATCTTTCAACCAACACTTCTCTCTCTCTCTCTCTCTCTCTCTCTCTCTTTCTCTCAAGACATATCTATCCTTTACGTTCCTTTTCACTCTTTTCTTTACAAAACAGATCAATTCGACAGATAAGACTACTACCAAACCACAAAAAAAAAGTATGTGTGTGTGTATACTTAAAAAGAAAAATAAAATCCGACAGATCTTATAACGCTATACTACACACATACTACGGTATTATTGCTAACGAGCGCGCAATTAGCCATTGTTTTCAACGTGAAACTGGATTTGCTGTTGCCACTGCTGCTGTTGCTGTCGGCACCTTCTTGTGTATATAAAAGTCCCTGTGTTAAATCTTGCGACCTTTCTGTGTGAGCTTATGGTGTTTTGTGTCTGGGTATGTATAACGGTATAAAAAGACACTACCTATATGCTGCACAAGTCGTACCGTTAATTCTGAAGAATTTGCAGTGTTTGAGAATGTGGGTGTCTACTTAGATCTATTTTTTTTTTTTTTTTTAGTAATGTTGTTTGATTTTGAGTTGGGTATTGTAGATTGGAAATTATATTTAATACTTGTTTGATAGGATACTCAAAAGTCACTGTAAAAGAAAAATGTAGAATATTAAATGAAAGAATTTTTAAAGTTAGAAAATTGATATATATATTTTATAAGAGTCCGGTTAAGTTATACATATACAATTATTTACAGCCTTTTTTTGTTTTTGTTTCAATTTAACTATATAGTAGACAATGATTTTAATTAATCAACTAAATACACGTTGATAAAAATTACTTAATTTTTTTTTTACTTATGTACTGTACTTTACGAACAATTTGTTCCTGTTAATATTTGCTCTACTTATAATTATACTCTTAGTAAATTATAATAAAATATTTAGTTATTCCTTACAAATAGAGTCCGTTTTTCTTATCTATATAAAAAATACAGTTACATCTTAGACGACTTAATACAATCTGTATAGAATGATTGGTACAACTTCAATTAAGAAAGATTAATAAATAACTTTCTAAATAAAAAATATTTTTTTACACAAATAAATGAAATAGATTATTTATGTTAATAAATTCGTGTTTATAGTAACCCATCATATTCTCTGCAGAACAAACTCGTCCAATAGATCATCAGTTTTCTTTATCGCTTGAACATCTTATCAATAATAGCCATCTAAACATTGAAAATCCATTCTGTAAATAGAACAAATCAATAATAAATATACTACACAAAAATGGCAATTGTAAATAACAATAATAAAAAATAAATTCAACAAACCTCTAATATCACTGCGGTCCACCCATCATATTCATAGGCGGCATGCCTTGAGTCCTATAAGGTCCTTGAGGTGGTCCCTGAGGTGCTCCAGGCATCATCTGCATACCAGCATTCGGCATTTGCGGTCCACCAGTCGGTACTGGAGCTCCAGGCATAGGACCAGGTCCTGGCATTTGTGGCGGGCCCACAGTCTCAGAAGGCAGGGTGAGATTTAACAGAAGATTACGCACCGCAGGGAAAATCGAGCACTCCTGACTATTAACTCCATAGTCGGCAAAGCGCTTGAGCTGTAAAGTCACAGCAGCCAAAGCAGTACCTTGACCGTCGCGATCATTAGCCAACTGCGTAATGTTCGATCTGGCATCGTAGATCAAAGGTAAAGTAAGAGACGGTGGCTCCTCATCTTCTCGGCACTGAATACCCAATCGCGTGATGTGAAGGAAAAATAATATCTTGACTTTGTGCTGCATGACTCCGGGTAGACCAACTTGTACAATGGGAATAACTGATGGTGGTGCTCTCAAACACCATTGAACACTCCACTTCATCTGCTGTTGTTGCACAAGGCCAGGTATCATCTCAAGTTTCATGATTTGCACGAAATCTTTCAGAGCATTAAGTGGCAAGTTGAGGATGTTGACGTAGGCAAGAAGACTATTGGGCTTGTAAGGTGGCACAACTGCCCGGTTCTCGAAAAACTTTTCAAGTATTTGCAGTTCTTCCAGAATCCACTGCTTACTATGCTCCGGAAGAGGTTGAATCTTGATATGAAGCGACTGCATGTTTAGAGGATTGAGCGAGACGCGACACTGAAGAGTTTCAACTTTGAAGTGAATTACTCCAGGCTCGGTGCTGTTGATTATGACGAGGTTCTCGTTGGATTGAATAAAACGCTGGAGTTGTCGGCGCATGTAAACGCAGCCAAGAAAACGTTCAAGCGGTGACATGTCGGGCCCGGGTAGACCAGAAGGATGTTTTGAGCTCGAACAGAGAAGATCAAGTGTCTCACAAGTAAGCAGAGTTGGTATCGCACCAGCCCAGGAACGCTGAGGCAGCACGCGAGAGACGTGATTGGCAGGGCCACCTGGACCACCCATACGATGCTCGACCATCTGTGACTGCTGTGGACTGTGAAGTGGCACGTGGCCTGGACTTTGACCAGGTCTAACTGGCGATGGTCGAGATATACTGGGCGAGCCTGCCCAATTCGAAGCGGCGGGTGAGGCCATGCTCTGAGACGACGGGAATGGACTGCCGTCAAGACCGTGGCCAGTCTGCATGTAACCACCAGCTGGCGAGTGCCCGACCTGGACGTTGCTGCAGGGCCCAGGCGAAGATGTTGGCATCAGACCAGCAGGACTCGGTGCGTGCATTGGATTGAGAGGACTGGCAACGAGGCCGGAGCCTGGCGATGGGTGAGGCATCACGTTCGGCGTATTTGGCGTCAGCGAGGGTGGCGAAGCCAGATTCAACGACGTGCCAGGACTGTTGCCGTAACTTTGATACTGACTGCCCTGCGATATGTTGGCCGTGTGCGGGCTTGCCGGAGTATTGGGATTGCTGCCCGATGGTGGTGTCAGGGGCGGATGGAATCGCAGACCCTCGCGCTGCTGCTGAGCTGCTGGAGACTGAGGACCACGATGACTCATGTAGCTACCGATGTTGCTACCAGCACCGTTGCCCTCGCTGTCGATGGTTACAGGCGATGGAGGATTATCGTCCTCGGATTGGGAACGCCGACGATAAATTGCATTTTTATCCACGTACTGGGAGAGGAAAGTGCTGAGACCTTGGATTGGCGTGAAACCCTCGACGACGTTGCTGTGATCGAAACGGCTGTATGCACCATCGCGTAGACTTACCAAACCAGCACCTCGGAAGCAAAGCTCGAGACAGTACATGTTCTGATAGGCTATACGCATAAGGGTTATACATTGAGGCATCACGATAAACGTCTGAGCGGGTATCTGGGCTTTTTTCTCGCATAGGCCAAGCTGCAGGAGTATCGGTAACTTGCATACCGAGGTCAGAGGCTGGAGTGTCTCGTTGAGCACGTGAACTAGCTGCATGAGATTTTTGTCACGATTGAGTGCTGCTTCCAGCTGTTCCTTCAGAAGTGAGTGAGCATTTTCAGTGGTACTCATTGGGCTTTTGCCAAAACAGAGTTTGTACTTCTTGTCAGTTGCATCCCATAGTACGGTGACGGTTGCTCGACGGTAAGGTCCATAAGAGAGTGTAAGCTTACTGTAGTTGTACGACTTGACATTGATGATGTTGCGAAGATTGCTCTTTTCCATCTTGCAGTATTCAGAAAGCTCGTGAACAAGAGAATAAAGATTGACGATTTGTGTCCAATCGCTGAGTAAAGCATTGACCATCTGAGCAGTAGTTTCAGTTGGACCCATCTCATATTGGAAGTAGACTGGTCTGCGTAGACCCTGTTCTTTTGGATGGCTACTATTTAAGGGACTTCCAAAGAATAAAAATTCAACAAGCCAAGTCTTACCGGTACCTTTACCCTGGACCCGAATTGCCACACTCAAAAGACGCTTGAGTAAAGCTTTCCAAGCTCCGACTGACGCGACACTGGGTACCGGGGCTGGTAATTGGACGAGTTTGAGTACGAGCGCGGTGGCATTCGCTTCAATCTGCAGACCTTGATGGGCTATTTCTCGTTTTGTCAACTCCTGGGCTAGCATGACGAATGGCACCTGCTCGTCGCACATTGCGACCACGTGTGCTAACTCCGGTATAAAGTATGCCGGTGACTTGGAACGTTTATTTGCTGCTGCACCACTTGCTTCTTGTCGAGCTGTAAGACCAGCGCTGCGTCGCTTCTTGCCAGTACGATCCTGTGAGTCAGCGGTTGAACCGACTGACTCGACGCTTTCGTTGCCCTCGCAATCGATGCTTGTAAAAGAACCGTGAGTTACTACAAATGTATCAAACTCTATAAGGCTTTCTAACTTCAGATAAACGTGACTCTTGGACTCGATATTGTCGTCATTCGTCTCGTGTTCTGCTGAGGTTGCTTTAACAGCACATAGGTAAAATGAGCTTTGAATCTCGCAGGGTGATGTTTCACTTTCCTTGAAGGCAACGATCAGAATAACAGTTGGATGACGGTGAAATTGCACGTACATTCGATGTTTGCTGATTGAGTTAATTGGATGATCTGGCTGATAAAGAAGTGGTAATTTCTCGTGAGCTGTAGCCGGCAAATGTTGCAGAGTTTTTTCACATCGCTTTTGCGTTATCCAGAACTTTAATTCAGATATCAATGCTGGAAGCTTTGAGTGATCCTCGTTTAACGCAGCTGTTAATTCTGGTACAAGTGGAGCTTCATATTGAGGTATGTGGCACCGCAGCATCCCGGTGTGCGTATCAACTGCTATTAGCAACAGTTCAGATCTAAGACATGGCTGCAGTACTGGCACAGATAAAACAGCTGGTGAGCCAGCTAATGTGCACTCTATACCCTTAAACATAGCTTGCAGTTCTTGTTTTAAATCCGTCAAGCGATTACGCGTTCTTATATAGATTGTGTGAACTAGTAAATATTCCATTGACAATTGGTTTGATCTTATTGCCAAGTCTGAAGTTTCAAGTTCCTTGTTAGCTAAGGATGGTGTATGAACTATAGCCAATGGCTTTGCAGGATCGTGTTGATCTACTAATACACTGAGTTTGTATCCAAGTTCAGAACCAGAATCTTTATTTGTAAGCTCTTTCCAGTAAGAAATAGTCAAACATTCACCTGTTGTGTATTTGTCTATACGAATATGATCATCAAGTCTGTCTCTTATTAAACGTAAAGTTTGTGAATATAAAACTTCCAACTGTAATGACTGACAAAAATAATGTAGAGTATGATAAACTTCAGAAAGAGGATCTGGACTATCCACAAGACGTTCTTGCAACAATGTATGAATGTATTGAGTTTGTAAAGGATGTACTAATGACTTTCCATCACCGGTTTCTCTGTCAGATACTAAAATTTCAAGATCTAATAATCTCCAAGGTACATTTTGTCCATCTCCCATTACAGTTAATGAAACAGAAAATTCTTGTTCTACTTTAAATGTAACTCTTCCTGCATCTATTTCAAGATTTTTCATTTGAGCTAATAGATTACCAGTAACAAGTCTGTGTTGAATAACTTGATTCAATCTTTGCAAAGTGCTTTTCTTCTCTGATATAGTTATTGCATCTGGTGGTACTATTTTTTCTCTGATACATGCTGGTAACCTATTATAACTGCCAGTGGTTAAAACTTCAACTGCTGCTGGAAGATGAAAGTTTGGTAATCTAGCATGGACTAAAGTTTCACGAGCCATTCTTGCCAACATGTCTGCGGTATCAACAAACAGCAGGGATTGTTTGTCTAGAAAAGCCATTATACCAGCAGACTTTTCAACTTTTGTTGCACTACTTGCCCATTTTACTAATGCCAACAGTCTCACAAACAGTTGACGTGTTCTTGCAGAAAAATTATATATTTCAATTTTACGTTCCATGTCAGTTTTTCGAGGTAATAATTCAGCAAGAACTGTAAGTTCATGGTAGGTTCTTTGAATAATAAAATCTATAAGAAGTCCAAGAGATATAGATCCTCCACGATTTCCCTCCTGTGGCATATTTGTCACAGGAGTTTGATGACCTTCCAAAGGCACTGGAGCCATTATTATTGATTGAACTAGTATTTCTAATTTCCTTTGATTACGAGAGTGAATTCATCTGAAAAAATTATGTTTCAGTTAAATTATAATAATTATATTTAAAATTAGAAATAAAAACTAATAAGTTAAGATTATTTTTTAATGCAGTAATAAACAGTAAATAAAAATAAAGACCCTATTAATATTGTTATTTACTTTTAGCTTTAAAAAGCTGAAATTTTTTATAAACCTTGATTTTACTTATAATAAAAAAAATTGAACTATTTAACATTTTTCAATTAATATAAAGCCTTTTTTATCTTGTTCTACAAGTTATTTACAGTACAATATCAAAGTTTACTAAATCTGAAAAGTGTTACAAAATCATGCAACATTAGTTTCAAATAAATCATACAATGTAGAGTACTGCTACTATATCATACATTGTATAAATATCAAGGACATAAGTATACAACATTATTAAAAAACTTTCATATTAATATTTGGTATTTTATAAAAAAATATATCAAGAATCAAAAATTGCGTTAATACAAATGCTACAACTTTCAATTTTTAATACCTTGAATATTAAACATTTTCTAAATAATTATAAACAAACGCAAAATGTACCTTTAATAAGAAAGACTAAATCATTTTATTAAGCAGTTGCAGAAGTCAAAAGAATACATTTTAAAAAGAAAGACAAGTTGTCAAAAAGAAGACGTGACAATCAGCAATTCCATCCGTAAACAGATTGAAGGTTAGGTTTAAAGCAGATCAAAATTGAACAACGCAATAATAAAGTTGCTATCCAGCGCCTCTGGTGAGCAAATTGACAACTTAGAGTACCGCTGTGGCAATTTGCGGGATTTTTTAAAAAATGATTTATCTTATTGTTTATTTTTGTTTCACGATGAGATTTTTTTGATGATTAGATTTTTTTTAACAATTTAAATAAAAGTCTATTATGTGAATGATTTTTAAATATTAAAAAAAGTTTGAACTAGCAATTCATTTTTGCATTAATTTTAATTTATTGTTTGTTTATAAATTTTTTTTAACGTATTTATAAGTTTTGTACCAAAATTATTAGAAAAAATTTACTTCTTTTTCATTAGTTTACAAAATTTATCTAACAAATCACTACATGATTCAATATTTGAAATTACGAGAATCTAAATCGATTTTCACTGTCATTTACTATTCACTAAGTACGTAAACCTATTATATCATAAATTATTTGTAAATCCAAGAGACATAAAAACTATAAACTACTGAATAAATAAATCAAAAATAAAAAACTATCTTTAGAATTTGCAACTACGTATAATAAATTTAATGTATTAATCATAAAGAATAGCTAAGCTAACATTCAAACTACAATATATCTAAATCATGTAAAAATTAAAATATCTTCATTTTAAACAAAATAAATATTTTTATTAAAAAAGATAAATTTTCAAAATAAAACAAAATAATGTGTACTTTACATTTCAGCAATGCAATACTTACAATAATACCTAAATACCTACATTATACACAAATGCGGATAATCGAATATTGGCAAAGCACACATACACCTTATATATAGGTAAAATACAATGTGTTATTTATCAATCAGTGTCTTTCCGTTATGTCCCTACTATACTTATTGAAATTCCACTGGCTTCAAACTGAATTACGAGTCACGCAAGCTTTTATCGATTTCAACAAATACCTCTACACGTACACTATAATAGTGTAAAACTACCCCTTTGAAATCATGCACATATACCTATATATTTACATTCCAAAAAACAATTT
The DNA here is from genome assembly GCA_030522805.1 of Leptomastidea abnormis. Classification (NCBI taxonomy): domain Eukaryota; kingdom Metazoa; phylum Arthropoda; class Insecta; order Hymenoptera; family Encyrtidae; genus Leptomastidea; species Leptomastidea abnormis. The sequence goes on from JAPYZE010000386.1 coordinate 29,217, forward strand.
CTTTATTTTACCCCAGAAAAAAAAAAAAGAAAATGATAAATTTACCCTTATTCAATTAAATATCCAAAAGCTCGTAAAAGGGCGCAGATATCATCTCTAAGGGATAATATAATGTAAAAGAATATATGACTACAGAATAGAAGGGATGCTTGCTTATATATAATATATATCACATACACACATATTACTCTCAGCTGACGTCAGCCAAGGCAAGGAAAGAGAGAGAGAGAGAGAGAGAGAGAGGAGAGGGATGACGACTAGAAGGGAAGCTTAGAGCTTGCCGGCTCTCTCCTCTCACGCTTTACTCGTCCGCTATATACATATCGCGTGTAGGAGGAGGAGGGTAAAAGAGAGTAGGGGTGCGTAAGAGCTGAGGGGATGAGGCGCAATATATAGAGGGTGGGAGTATACTTGGACTCCGCACGTGCAGGAAACAGAACACGCACACACAGCAAAATATGTGTATGAGCTTGCAGCTATATATGTGGTTAAGAGCATCAGGGTCGCCGAGGGTGGCTTGGCATATATCGAAGGAGAAGAGGGAGGGTTGGTTCTGATATGTGTGTGTGTATGTATTTGTACCACGAAAGGGGAGAAAGAGAAATATATAGAGAAAGCAGTGTGGTAGCGGTGGCGGTGTCGCACATGCGGGTCAGTAGAGCAGAGACGCGCTGTTTGGGAAGCAGCAGCAGCAGCAGCTGCAGAGCAGCTATTGCTGCATAGCTTTTTAGAGCTTTGCATACGCGAGGTTTCCTTTTTTTTGTAATTTTTTCTGCTTTGTTTTGAAAAAAAAAAAAAAACACTTGTTAATATAATAATAATGGGGATCAATGATTGTTTTTTTATTGTATTTATGTGGATTAAAATGTGTGAGGAAGGGTGGGTGAGGGAGCTTGTATAGTTTTGTATATATCAAGGATTTTAAGGGTTGATGGATTATAATGGCCTTGATAAGATGTTGCTTTGAGGCTGAGGTGCCGGATTTTCTTGAATCGACTGTTAGCAAGTGTACCGATCCAGGATGTAAGTATTATTTTTTATAATAATAATCATTATATGTTGGCTGAATATTTTGGAAGAAATTATTTTTATGGGTGTATACGTAAAAAAAAAACCCTTATTCTGCAGAGATTAGCAACACCGGTGTATATGCTTGCTCTTTTCTCATACTTATGCGTCAATTCTCACATGCCAACACACATACTATATAATACACACCACTTTGATATTATCGATTGATTTTCTCTTACTTCCATATTCTCATAATTTTTTTTCTCTTCTCTTTTCTTTCCCTTTTTTTTTACTTAGTAAACTTGCAAGCTCACAATTCTGAGAAAAAATATATACATGTAAATATATACATAAATTTGTACGTGTTCAAATATAAAGCCGGAGATCATCTCGTTTTACTTGATATATATACCGGCTTTGTGACCCCCTTTTTTTTAAAGACACCCACCACCAGACTTCTTGAGACTTGGAGATCTCTTTTAGTGTTTTAATAGGGCGCGATGTCCTTTTACTGATAACAACTGTCGTCACTTTTGTCAGGGATTTTTTCTTTATCTTTTTTTTTTTTTTTTTGGGGTGTTCTTATCGAAAGGTAGAATTGATTAATGATTGAGATGAGAGATAGCATAGAAAGTTTTTATTAATTATAAAGTTACTTTATTATTATTTTTTAAGTTTATATAAAAAAATACATATGATTGTAATTTTGATATATAAACAAAATTATAAATTTTTGTAATGTATTAAAAAATAAAATTATTGAAATAAGTTTTTAAATTGTAAATATGATAATTTATTTTTTTATTTTTGTTATCTTTTTTTTTTTTAATTGCTGAAATTGAAGTGCTTGAGATTTTTTTTACACAATTACAATTTTGAAGGACGTTAATTCAAACAGATGTTATATTTATTTTTAGAGATTTGAAGCAACAAGTGTGTACTACATACAATTCTTAGTGTTTTAAAATGATTCTTATATATATACTTTCTTCAGTAGCTACAGTGTTATGTTTATATTTGTTTGTTATCCATAATTAAAAATAGAAAAAAAAATTAAATTCATCTAATTTTATAAATAAGCTTGATTTAAAATTTAAATAGACTATTTTATCGAGATGATAAAATTTTAATTAGAGAATAAAATCTTGTGTGACATTGAGTTTTATTATAAGTGAACATAAAAAAGCAATAACGAGAGTAAATAATTTTTGTGAGTGGATATTTTGGATTTTAGATCGGTGTATTATTTTTAAAAAATCTCTCGTATACTGATATATAATAAAATTTTTTATTTGAAAAGAAAAATAACAATTGTTTATTAATAAATAGCATTTTTTGTTTCATTATTGAATTGAATGAATTCATAAAAAATTGTTTAATAATTATTGAAAATAAATAACTATATATTTTTTTTTTTACTGGCTGAATATCAGATTGGAAGAACCACATAAAAGTGAAGTTTTACGTGGCAAAGAAACAGAACACCATGCTAATTTTAGATTTAAAGTATTTGTGTACAAAATAAAATTTCAATAGAATTAAAAAAATCAATTTTACTAGCTATGTTCGATTAAACAATAGTAGTTAATAATATTTTTATAAGAAAAATTTTAATCATATAATTCATATGTTTAATTTGAACACAAAAAGTAAAATTTAATTCCAACAATATTGTTTCGAAAAAGTATAAAACAATTTATTTATATTTATTTAAATTCTTTATAAATGCATTTTTCATAAATTACGATTCCATTCAAATATAACAATTCAAATAAATTATAATGAGCTTGCAGCTTAAACAAAGACAAACTTTATCAACTTTTTTTTTTTACATTGATAAAAAAAGATACAGATTAGCATCAAATTCTTATGTACACAACAATTAAAATTACGTCAATTATTTCTTGACATCTTGTAAACAAATAAGCTTTTACCTTTAGCTTTTTAAAATATGTCTCTCAAGTTAATTTTAAAGATTGTGTAATAATTAAAGCATTATAGACTTTAGAATGGGAGATATTGCAATATATAAACTTATGTAGAAATCAAGCTCCAGTTGCGACCGCCAGGTGGCTTAAAACACACGTAGTTTCGCGTATTATATTATATCGCTCTAAATATTTTTAGACTCTCCATTGTGGGTGACTAAAAGGGGGGGGGGGCTGGATGAGTAAAGAGAGGGAGAGGTGGAGGCACTCCTGCTCCAAAAAGGAAAAAAGCTGCGCGCTTGGTTGGGGCTGGGCTGCTGTTGCCTGCCTGCCTGGGGCTGCATAGTGCATAGTTGATGCATGTCTGTACCTGCACGAGCAGCAGTAGGTGCCCTGACAGGTAGCAGCCCGTCGACGAGGAGCATCATAGTGAAATAGTAGTGTTTTTTTTTAATAGTTGAATGAATGATTGAAGAAAAAGTAAAGAAATTGAACCTTTGAGTGATTCTCATCGAACGAAAAATAACATCACCTGGGGCAGCATGTTCAGTAATGATAAGATTTAGATATTTTTTATTGATTATTATGTTGGGGGAGATGAGAATTAGGTTTATTTCATCTCTCTTTTCGTTTGGTATTTAAAATAAATTATTGTTTTTATTTGTAGGTTGCTGTTGGTGTTGCTCGGCATTGAGGCCGAGGTACAAACGATTAGTGGACAATATTTTTCCTGTCAATCCTCAGGTAAAGTTGACTATTCATGATAAATAATATCAGGCTTTTCATGGCCTTCGTTTTATAATTATTATGTTTGATGGTCTTGTATAACCAAACATTGAATTCTTGTTAATATGGTTCAATGATAGAAGGAAGTTTTTTTATTTATAGTCAATGTTGTGCATGCAATAAATTTTGACTAATTTGTTGATTGTTTTTTTATAGGATGGGTTAATCAAAAATAATATGGAAAAACTGATGTTCTACTCGTTAAGCAAACCTGAAAAACTTGATCGGATAGGAGAATATTTATTTCAAACTGCTTCCAGAGATATTTCAAGGTAAGGTTTGAGTAGTAGTTTTAAGAATTCCTTTTTTATTTTAATGAAACTAAAAATTTGTATTGTTTTTTAAGGCGGAGAAATGGATTTGTTGTTATTGCTATGGAAGCCATGGATCAATTGTTAGCTGCCTGCCATGCACAAACGTTAAATTTATTTGTTGAAAGTTTTTTAAAAATGGTACAAAAGTTGTTAGAATCTACGGATCCTCAGTTGCAAATTTTAGCTACCCAGTCTGTGAGTTTAATATTTTTACACAATACTTTTAAATGAGTTTATTCCTGATTGTATTTATTAATAAATTCTGGTTTACTAACATCTATGTGTGAAAACCAGCTTAGCAACTTTTGCTATAAAGCATGTTGTGTAATAAAAAATTTCATTATTCACACATTAATTTAGTTGAACAAATTGCTTTCTTCCTCCAGTTTGTTAGGTTTGCCAACATCGAGGAAGACACGCCGTCTTATCACACACGTTACGATTTCTTTGTATCAAAATACTCTTCGATGTGCCACTCCAACAATGATGATGCCTCAGTTCGAAAGCAGATTCGGCTTGCAGGAATTCAAGGACTGCAGGTACATTCTTATACATTTGGATTATTATAACTCTTATTGAAAAATACATTAATACAAGTTTTTTCACTTTTATTTAGGGTGTTGTGAGAAAAACAATATCTGACGATCTGGTGGAGAATATTTGGAATATGGTGCACATGGATAAAATTGTTCCATCATTATTATTTAACATGCAAAATGCCAAGTAAGATTATTCAAACAATCTATTTTTATTTATAATTTTCAATGCTTCTAATAATTATTTTTTATCCTTATCAGATATTCTAATAAAGATAGTACCACTCCAGAAAGTCCTACTGAAGAAAGATTAGATCCACCACAATTTGCAGAAACCTGTATGAGAGAATTAGTTGGTCGGGCATCATTTGGTCATATTCGTTGCGTTATAAAGCCTGTACTTAAACATTTAGATAATCATCAGTTATGGGTTCCTAATTATTTTGCTATTCATACTTTCAAAATAATCATGTTTTCAATACAGGTAATATTTGTTATTGCAAATTAATCATCTTTAGTTATCATTGATCTAATATTGTTCTTTTATCTTATCATAGTCTCAGTATTCCTACACAGTTGTTGAAGCTTTAATGACTCACTTGGATGAGCATTCTCAATCTTCTCCAAAGATTCGTACAAGTATAGCAGATACACTATCAAAAATTATTTCTATTGCTGCAGGTGAAAGTGTAGGTATGTTCTATGAAGATCTTTACTATGGCTTTTTGACATCAGTTTTATGCATGCAAATTTACAAATATGTAATAAATTAATGACCTATTTTTATATTGTTTAGGTCCCTCTGTTCTGGAAATCATTAGTTCTTTATTGTCCCATTTACGAGTTAGTGTATCTAGGAATCAATCAACAACTAATGATGAGCAGTCATATCAAGAAGCACTTATAAATGCGCTTGGTGAATTTGCAAATCACCTTCCAGATTATCAAAAGATTGAAATTATGAAGTTTATTATGAGCAAAGTTCCATATGGTGAACCAGAGTCCATATCCTCTGCTGGAAAGGGAGATGTTTTACTTCAAAGTATTCTGCTGAAGTCACTTTTGAAAGTACGTTTTTTTATTCTAATTTTTATTTTTAATCTGGCAAAACATTTTTTTAAATTTATTATTTATCTAGGTTGGAACAAAATATCAAACAATTCACTTGAACACTACATTCCCACCAAGTTTTCTCCAACCATTATTGCGTATGTCTTTGGCTTCTGATAGCGAGATGAGACTTCTTGTACAGAAAATATTCCACACTTTGATAGACAGACATAAAAATATCACTAAATTAGCTAATCCAACGTAAGTTGCTAGAAAAAGTTATTTTATTAGAATATTAATAAATTACTTGATTAAATTTTTTTTATTTTTGAAGGGTTAATGTTTTGGAGTTGGATCTCTCTATTGAAAAAGCGTCTAGGCCGGATATTATTTTTATCAGAAAACATGGACCTGAAATTTATATGGCTTTGTATGAATCCCTTGAACTCACAAATAACAGAGTTGATAATGTTGAATCAATATATACGACATTAGCTTTGTTAACCGTTGAATTGGGATCTGAAGAAACCGTTCTTGAGTTGCTGAGACTTGTTATGAGTCTTCAAGATCTTGCTCTTACAAGTTCCCAAATTACTACTGCTCTGAAATTTAATCTACATGCCACAGTGATTAGTTTATTAATTTTGATTTCTAACGTTTGTAACATACCTAGTCTTATTGAGTATGGAAAAAAGGTAATTTTTTTTTTAATTAATGAATCTAAAATTAAATTAATAAATGAAAGTTAAATAATTTTTTGTTATTTTTACAAGATTGTACAAGCTCGGCGCAAAGAGGCACCTCATCTCTTACCAGAACTACGCTCACAGTATGACGGACCAGCATCTACTCGAATTTCATCTTCACTTCTAGTCGATCAAACTATAGTGACAGAATGTCTGAAAGGAGTTGGTTTAGAGACAGGAAAATTACAACAAGGATCGGGTTACAGCAGTAGCTCATTGCAACACAGGTAAATGCATAAAAAATTTAATGAAAATTTTTTTCAAAAACGAAATTGATATTTTTAAAATACTTTTTTTATTTATATAATTCAGGCACTCATGGGTTGATAGTGCTGGACGAAGTTCGTTAGGCGATATTAATGGAGGAAATGCAGAATTAGATAGTGCTGGATCGTCTCCTGGTGTACAACGGGTATTTATTCATGATTGATAAAACTAAATTATTAAATTTTTATTATAATTAGAATTTAAAATTATTTTGTTTTAAATAGAAACTGCCTGGAGAAGAATTAACTTTTGATAGCATGAAACGAATCTTAACAGAGACCAACAATACCCAAGTTTCTGAAGATGAGAAAAGAGTACAATTTTCACAATTGTTTAGGAATGCTCCATTCCAAGATCTTGTTAAGAAAACGCAACCAAAAGTTAGTAGTGAAATATCATTTATTTTCAACCCTGTGTTGTTATTTTACTAATCAATAAATATTTCTTTTGCAGCATGATGTTCTTCAAACAAAGCTGTCTGAAATTTTCAATGCTTTAATGATTGAACCAAGAAGTCAATCTATACCTAGTGGTACACCATCGGATTCCAAACCAAGTTCAACGCCAGCTTATGAAATACACTTTCCAGAATTATTTGTTTACTAACTTTATCAAGTTTTTTGAATTTGTTTGAAACAAATTTAAATAATTAGCTATTAATGTATTTTTTGAAAAATATCAAGTTCCGAAAATTTTATGGCTAATCATATGGAGAAGAGTGAATTTGTGGCTGGCTTGTATATATGTATTGTAGATAGATATAGATATTCGTGTTAAAATTTAAAAAAAATCTAAGGTGAATACTTTTTGATGATGAATTTGACAGTTGGTTTTATAAACCAAAACTTGCTAATAATTATGTGATTTGCATTTGCAATTGTTCTACTGTAAAATTATTTAAATAATGTGATAAAAAGACATTAAAATCATGTGTTAAAAATTTAATTTTATTTGTATTTATTAAACCAAAAGTATTACAAAATATTACTATAAATTAATGCAATATTTCAGAGTTAAATATCATTACCTAGATGCAGGCCTGGTATAACTTATAACTAAACTTACAAATAAATATTACTTCATTGTACAGAAAACAAACTAGTTTTAAATTAATTTTTTTAATGAGTTAATAATTTTTACGTTTTGATAATTTTTTAAACAAAATTATGCTAATATTACAAGTCTTTGAATAAAACAGTTGATAAAAGCATTTTAATGTAAAAGGACAACATTGGTTTCAGAATTTGCAGGTAGTGTATTTTAATCTCGGCATTCTTAACTTATTCGTTGCGTAAATTATCTTATACCTAAATACGCTCAATGAAGTATAAAATATACTTTAAAAAATTCATCTATGTGTTAAATATATACAAGATTTTTACATATAGAACATGTTTATAACATGATACTTGATATAATTTTGGAATTTTCACCCATTATTTTTATATCAAATTTGAGCTTTGTGCCATGTTTTACGATATGTGTAATACTATGTACAAACTTAGTAATTTACAAAAATAATACAAAATTTTCACTTAGTGAAAAAAAAAAACATTAACTAAAAAAAGGCTTAAAAAAGAAATTTTTAAATCAATTTTTCTTGTCCTGTTGAATATTGCCATATTATTTCAATATGTTTATTAGGAGTTATTAATGTACTGGGTATTTCAGGTATTACCTCTTGAAATTTATGTACATGACTATTGTCTACAGATATCACTGCACGAGATGTCAATTTTTGAGGCTCAGAAGTATCAAATAGACGTTCAATGTAAAAACCAATATCAACATTTTGTGATTTGAAAAAATCTAAAATCTGAAACACACGGAGCTGTTAGAAATGCATAAAATTTTCAATTATTAAATACAATACGTTACATACCTCTTTATCTGATGCATTCTCATTAATATTGTCAATAAGTGTCAATTTACGTTGAGTTTTAGACATATCTATAAATAAAAAATACTTTATTCTTAATTATTGAACTCAAATGGTATTTGAATTAAATAAGTATTTTCTTACTGTAATATATGCGACAAATCTCATCATAATCATCATCCTTAGCAAGAAATTTAATAACAAGTTTCTCATCATTTAAATAAACATTCATATATTTGAAAATCAGTTCCCAATCCACATCATTTTCTGGAGAATTTACTTTTCCCTTATGACTGAAAGTTTCGGGCCATTGATTAAACAGTTTTTCAATAATTAATCCAACATCACGAGGTGCCAATGATCTTGGTAATTTTCTCTTTAACCACACCGCTCTGGCACAAACATTGAATGACAATGCAATAGTCCATTTTTGTGATCTAGATAAATCTTCATCACGAAGCCATACAGGAAAATATTTCTCTTCTTTAGCACTTATTGTATCTCGACCGTGCAACTGAATTTCAAGGGCTTGGCAACGCATTGAAGTGTCCAGCTAAAAAAAAACCGTTATCAGCTGATATTGAAAAATTATTATCAACTAGAAGTAGAATAAAAAGTGTAAATCAATCAAAAATTACTTACTAAATCTTTTTTTAACAATATATTCTCTTCATTTTTATGGTTAAGCGTTTTAATAGTTTCCTCATATTTTTCAGTAGTTTTATCGTATTTTTTAACGATTTCGTCGAACATATATTTAATAACGGTGATATCTGTCATTTTTAAATATAAAATAACTAATTATTTTAATTTACAGGTGAAATAGAAATTAAAAAATTCTATCAAAATATTTTTTTTATGTTATTATTGACATGCGATGAAAGACCGGTGGTGTATTTAAAAGTAACTTACGGAGTTTTGTACCTGTATTATATCAATATAGAATACCGGGTAATATTTCTGACACTTTCCGACATAATTGCAGCTATTACAACTATGATTTATAAAATTAATAGTTAACAATAATTTTACAATATAATTTTCCTTTGATAGAATAATGTTGATGTTTTCAATTCTGGAATACTGTAAAAAAGGAGTAAATCTTTAGTTTTGTAATTCATAAAACTTGGGCTCGATTACCGGTTTTCGTTGACTAAAAAAATTTACCAAATTTATTTATTTATGTAATATAAAGGAAATACCGAGATAAACTTTAAGGCAGGTATGTTTCAAATTTGTAACTTTAATTCTTTGTAACTTTGGATTTAAACAACCTTTTTTAATGCGTCAGGATTTATATTTTAACTAAGTTCAAAGACTAATTTAAGTAATTTTATAAGACTCTTGCTTTTATTAGATTAAAGTTAAGATAAAAAAAACTGTGAATGCATTAATGCAAAGTCATCTATAACTCATGAACAGAAGCAAGATTTTCGGGAATAACTGAAAATAGTATTTTTCACAAGTGTGAGAAGCCATGTTTTTTAATGAGTCTGTAAGTTGAAAAATACTCCGGAGGACGAGTTGTAAATACTATTTTTGAAACAAACAGCGAGAAGATCGCTTACAGAAACGTGTTTGAAAGCTACAAATTCAATAGGAGTACAATAAAAGCCGACTAACGTCAGAAATCGTATTTGTGCATTTCAAATCAACTGAGTCATTTCAAAACTCCAAAACATACTACTTATTATAAATTTTTGTTTTTCAAATATATTTGAATTGAAAAAATATGCGCCCAAAATTTTTTTAGTATAATAAAAAGAATTTAAATTATGCTTGTTAAGGAAATTTTTTTATTTTGTTCACAAAGATTGACGATTACATGATAAGTATACAATTACAAATTGCAGTATATTTGAAATTTGTATAAAATATTGAAGTAAAATAGGTATCAAATGATCAGTTATACAATGTATGGAATGAACACAAACGTTAAAAATTTTAAAATGCTTTTGGTTTATTCTGGATTTGATGCTTCTAGCTGGAGAGTAATCCTTGATCAATAATTTATTTTTATAAAAACTGTTAGCCATGAATGGCTGTGACTGTACAGATGGACATTTTTATAAAAGATGAAAAACGTCCCAGACTTAGTCTTTCTTCTAGGTAGACTCTTTGTTCTATATATTTATATAAATAAAGCAATTGGATAAACTTTGTCTTGTACAGTGTGCCATCTGCCTTACAACTACTTATCGCATAGTCACTTAAAACTTTAAGCGCTGTTTAATTGTCTGGTGCCAAGATGAAAAAGTTTTGGTCGATTCAGTGCATTGTAATTGATCCATTCACTCCACTTTCAGCAACTCAACATCAAATATAAGGGTAGCATGTGGTGGTATAGTGTATTTTCATTAAGGAAAATATTTTTATATGTTGAAATGTACATTTTTGTTCAATTCTATAGTATAAAAAAAAGTTTCATTTAAAATTTTCTTTTTCAAATATAAAAAATATGACAATCATTTAAACATTATTCTTATGAAGAAATTTTATGAAAATTTAAATTTAATTAAAAAACATTTAAATAAAATTATTTAAAAGATAAATAAACAAAAATATATCTTTAATGCTCAAATATATATAAAATAAAATTGTCAGTTTATATTTTTAAAATTGCTTTGCAACTTTAAAAGCAATATTTTTATAAATTTCAAATGAAAATTAAAATTATGAAAATTAGATATAGAATTAAAAAAAAATTTATATTAAATAGAAAATAAAATATATTTTGAAAAAAAAAAGCATTAAAGGATATACTCCAGGGTGTCCTCTAGCGCCATACGCAACTTCTGGTGGGCAAGTTAGCCTAGCTCGTTCACCAACACACATTTGAGCAACTCCTTGATCCCAACCTCTAATAACTTCTCCAACACCTATTCTGAATTTGAAAGGCACCCCACGGTCCCTACTGGAATCAAACTTCTTTCCATCGCATAAAGTACCTGTCCACAATAACAATATAATACATGAAAATTTGTACAAAAATACTGCACTGGTTTCATAAACAAAACAAATCTGTATCAAATCAATTTACCTGTATAATGAACTACAACAGTCTGACCAGTCTTTGGATAAGTTTGTCCTGAAAAAATAAATATTGTAGTATTACTATACACAATTCACATAATCCACTAATGTAATTAATAGAAAAAAAGAAAGAATCAATCGCGTAGCGATAAAGATAAACGTGTAGATGAAATAAAATAAAAAATAAAAAAAAAATATATATAAATCAAGCATTATTTCTCCTACATTATAACAGAGAAAATCCGTGCGATGAATGAAATGAGTTCCCAGACATGTAGAAAATGCAAATGTACATAATAAAGTCGAAATAGGGAATGCAGAGAGATCGCGCGATGCGGAGAGAAAGAGAGAGGTGACTTCGGCGCGTATACATAATACTAAAAATAAATTATTCCCCGATCGCCTTAGACTGTAAAGAATTAAGGAATGTCCAGCCTCACCCCCAATGAAAAAGTTATGTATTGAGAGAGGAAAAGCCGAAGCTATATCATATGCACACCACACACTCACCATCTCCAGGAGACAAAGTTTCTTTGCTTACGCCCATGACTGCCAGGTGGAAAAGCTCCTGCAAGAAGACGTGAATTTTCAATATAGAACAACTTTCACACGATCCTCTAGGGGGTAAAGTCGTCGTCGATGAGAGGGTCGCTTTGCAGCAGATATACACCGGGGATAGGAAGGGGAGAGGGACGTATATATATAAGACGTATTATATTTGCTCCAAAGAAGACGACCTCTCACACCGGCAAACGCTCCGGCCACGTTATTAAGAATATATATACCTGTATAGAGAAAAAGCCTTCACTTATATATTTTAACGCACTAGAAACAGCTAGTACGCGCAGGTAAATAAGGTATTTGGTTCTGTAAAGAAAGTTATGCAGCCTGATAATGTGCACGCTACTCGATCTCTCGGAGAAAACTATATAGTCGCAGACTCACTCTCTTTTGCTTATACCCTCCGTTCCCCTCCGCACCACCGCCCCCGTCGTCAGTGTGAAGCCTTACTCACTATTATACTATTACTATATATGTGTGCGTACAATAATAAGCCGCCGACGTTGTTACCGCAAACGTCGTCGCCGCCATGATATCTCGAGTGTATAGTGTATGTTGACTTCCGGTTGAAAAAAGCCGCGCGCATATTGGGATTGTTACTCAACCGCTAGCGCCTCCCATCTGGCCGCGTGGCCAAACAGCGAACTAGAGGAGAGTAATGTTATTTACGTGCTTTTAGATG
>JAPYZE010000387.1:0-43809 GCA_030522805.1 Leptomastidea abnormis
ATATATATATACTTACTAATCTAAATATATATATATATATAGCACCACAGAAACCGCTCATCCAAAGTGCAAAGCTTTTCGTTTCACTCACATATTCGTTTATGTATGTATATATATGTATGCTTCTGACACTTCTAGAGTGCATATACCTATATACAGCTTGCAATCATTGAGTATATAGAAGAGCTGTAAAAACGCCATCAGCTTTTAAGAGAGAGAGACCCATACAGACCACAATCTCCTATACCCTGCTACTGCTACTGCTGCTGTTCATGACAGCGATAATAACTCGAGATGAACGCTTATATCAACGTTGGATGGAGAACGAGTGGGATTGAAGTAGAGAGTGAGCCGATATTATGAGAGAGTGAGGAGTTTGAAATGAGAAGAGGAAATAGGAGTTTTAGGACGCGATATTAAACCGAGCTGTATAGAGAGAGAGAGCACATATTATCGAGTGGCCTGCTTTTTTTTCTTTTTTTTTTTTTAACCCACACAGCCTTTTGGAAAACTTTTGCGACGCGCGCGCGCGTGACCTGTTGCCGTATAGCTGCTCCTATACATTCCAAATGCCGGAAACTGGTATATAATACTATATGTATAGGTATTGCATTCACTCGCTACTCAATATATCTATATATTCATGCGTCCTTTTTTTCCCTTTCCGCATACGTATTCCGTAAGGTATAAGTAGAAAGTAAAGGGATCGATATATGTATATATATAGGTGTGACCGAGTTTCGCGTTTGCCAACTCGTATATTCACGTTCATCTACATTTTTCAACCCTTGACTCTTTTATCAAGTATACCTGTATACAGTTCGGCCGAGTTTTGTAAAATGCCCTTTTACAGCCATATAAGAACTTTGCTCTTTTTTGGAAAAATTATAGAAAAAGTTAAGAAGATTCCACGAGATATTCTCTATATATTAAATAATTCGATGCGCGTAAAGGAAAGTTTTCTCGATATAGAAAAAAAGAAAAACGATTTTAAATACTACGAAAAGGATGAAAGAGAGAGAGAGAGAGAGAGAGAGAGGAAAGAAAGGAGAAATTTTGTTCTGTCTTCCCCTTAGCGACGCTTATATATAAAGTTTACCGACAACCAGACGCACTTTACAACAATGGCATTACGCGATATTCGTAAAGTTTGTCGTGTGTGTGTTATATGTATAATATATATGTACTATAGTTGTACTCTATATATCTATCTTTCTCACTTGTAGAAACGGAAATTCTCGATAAAACTTTATCGGTAACTACATTGTTTTACTTCTTCTTGCGAACAAAGTGAATGCAAGCACACGCGTTGTTATACATGTCAAAAGCTCTCGTTTTCGTTTTTTTTTTTTTTTTATATTATATCGGACACGAGTCAAATTACTTTTTCTAGCTATAAAAAATCTGTTAACGTATATTATATAAGAATGCGATATTGTGGTATGTGTATTGTCAAATTTTGGCCAAAAAATTTGAAGGAAAGGGTTATAAAAAAATTGTCTGAATATATCAATAAAAATTTAGTGTAGGAAGAGGAAATTTTTTTTATTTACTTGGTTAGTGGCATCAACGATTGGTTATGAATAAAAATTAACGTACATCATAAACATGCATTGGAGAGAAGAAGCTTTATTGAGCAAGCAATTGTGTATTTAGGTAACCCCATTGTTTTCTTTTATGTCTTGCTCTTGGATTTTAAGCCAGTCCTTAAAAAGACTTATTTATAATTGGAAAATAAGATTAAATTTCTTGTAATGTAATTATGAAAATTAAATTTATATATATATTATCAATATTATATACAGTTAATATTAATTAGTCTCTGCACAATGGACTGATAATTTAATCTTATTTATATTAATTATAATGAGATTAATTTTTGTAAATTATTTCTTTTTATATTTATGTATATTTACTTAACGTTATTTAAATAATCATTATTTCCATGAAAATTAATGAAAACTTTACTGTAAAAATAATTAAAAACGAAAAAATTTTACTATAATATATATAATAATTATAAATATTTCTAAATTATTTGTTGAGCTTATTAGAAGAATGAAATCAATAAAATCCTATACAGACGTAAGCATAATATTACAATTTAAAGATATACTTACTGGGTAGATTGATAACCATACTAATAACAAGGAAAATTTTAAAAAAGGAAATGAAACGAAAAAAAGAATAATGTACCAACTCATAATTAAATAAAACAATAAAAAAAATTACGTTAAAAGATGCAAGTGTATTTCTGCGGTTAAAGAAGAATGGACGAGCTGGATCCAGATAATTTAAGAGCTGAATCCAAGAATCCTGCAAACACAAAGGTAAATACTACTTTTTTACCTAAATCTAAAATAACAATAATTATGTGATAAGGTTCATCTCAAGGTAAGGAATGACAAAGTAAATAAAAGAAGCTAATATTGGGTATACGAGCAAAAATAATAAAGAGGAATAATCAAACAAATAAACTAAAATTATGAATTTGAACGATTCAACTTAAACTCTCATAATATGTAAGTATATTTCATTATTTGTATTGAAATATGGTTAAATAATTATTTGATGAATTGTTTTTAAATTAATCATTTATTAAATATTCATATTTTATAAATATTATAATAGCTAAATGTTTACAGGAAATTAAATGTAAATTTTGCTATGAAATTACATGAAACACGTAGTATTACAAATATTAATTACAATAAATATTTAAAATTAAAATCACAATTAATGATTATTTATATCTGACATTATAATTAACAATAAGATAATATTTGTGTGTGTGTGTTAACTACTTGTTCACGTAAACTAATTCACACTACTTGATATATAGGTAGAGGTACTTATTAAATATTATCAGTTGAACTTAACGAACACGGTCGTCACATTTAAAAGTATCAGCTTTTATACTGTGTTTGTATGTTTTTTTTTTTTTTTTTTTTTAATCATTTTTTTTTCTCATAATTTTGTTCTGTATTGTCCTTCAACAGTATGTTAACTGTATTTTGCAAGAAAGTTTATTTTACAACAAATTTTTTTTTTTTTCATTTTTTTTTTGCAGCTTATTTAATACCTTTCAACAAATTATATCGATACATATGTACAATAACAATTATTGCGTAAATTTATAAATTTCGGAGATAGATTTAACAAATTGTCAAGACAATAGAAGATCAAATATCAACAGATTTATTATTATTTATTTTTTTTTTAATCTTAAAAGATTTGACAAGGAATGGCCCAAAGAATACGATTATTATGTTTCAACAGTTTTAATAGTTTTTTTTTTTTTTTTTAAATTTACGGCAATGGCACAACAATTTGAACGTACGATACAGGAAAGTAACCAGTTTTTCCATTAACGGTACCTTCTAACCAATTATCATCAATTTTTTTAGTTAATACAATATGATCATTTTCCTTGAAACCAAGTTCACCTGGATTTTCAGGTTCAAAGTCGTAAAGAGCCGTACAGAATGGTTGTTGAGTTTTGACCGGAGTTCTCGCTGGTGATCTGATGACTGACGGCATATTTGGTGTGCCATTATTTGACTGTGGTTGACTTCCAGCTGGAAACAAATCAAGTTGTTGCTTTGGTTCAGTAGCTACTGGTGATCCAACGCGACTTGAACCATTGACAGGATCACCAACAGGTAATGTGTCGACGTGCACCACAAGATCACTCAATGTCTTTGGAACAAATTCAGCTTTTGGACGATTTGCCGCTTCCTCTTTCTTTTCAGTCAGTCTATCACACAATACTTTAAGAATTTCTGTGCTTTGTTGATGATAATCAAGCAATGCTTCGCTGAATGTTGTCAGCTGTGCAACTTGTTCAATGTCGTTTTCTAATAAATTATACATTCCCATTTGTGCTAAATGAAGACTCTCGGCTAATTTTTCCTCTGCTTGACGAACTTCGTCATCCTTAGCTTGACGTCTTCGTTTACAATCGAAATCTAATCTACGACCTTGCAATTTTTTCCTATGATGCATTACTTCTTTGAGATCCTTCGTCTGTAGATGATGTAATGGTTCCAAGACATTCTGTTTGATGTTATCATCTAAAGAGTATTTGATATCTGCCATCTGTTTTAGCGAGTCACCCATTTCCACTAGAGCTTGTCCAAAAACACTGTCTTCACCCATCTTTTTACCGTAATGTAACATACAATCCGCTAAAATGCCTTCGGGTTGTGGATAAGTAGAGGCTTTTGCTTGACCACTTAATTTGCTGATTCCTTTAACAGCAGCCATTTTTGCTCTAGCTGTAGGATTTGGTTGCAAAAATTCTTTAGTTTTCATTTGCAGCTCCTCAACCAGTTCAAATGTCACATCCGTTTTTCTTTCCATCTCCATAAATTCATCATCTAATTTTGTACCTTCAGCACCACCCATTTTTTCAGTCATATACTGATTAGCTTTGTTAAGCTGTTTTTTCAGACCCGCGAACGCCATTGTGATATATAGTCTTATCAAGTATTATAATCTAATGGAATGAATATCAAAAAATCACTGCGATTTCTAAATTAGCTAGCTTTCCTCAAAATTACTTATGACAATTTATTATTTGCATTACTAGATTAATCCACTATTATTCATACTGGATTTCCTTTCTTACTGTATTTATTTTTTTATATATTAATTTATTGACTTTCATAAACAGGCGATTAATCTTAATATTATAATTTATTTTGAAATAACTACTAAGATATATTAGATTGACTGTGACAGAAATAGTCTGTCATAATAATTGATTTAAATAAAATACGTTTATAAATGCACGTGTTTTTCCACCAACAGCTTGACAATAATTAACACCTTTGAATTTTTGACGAAGACGCGATTTTAAATTATCCAACTCTCTCGACGTTTATCTACCTTTGTTAATCTCAATATCCTCCCTTTTTTATTTTTTTTTTTTTTTTGTCTAGCGAAATAAGGCGCCCCCGATGTTCGGCGAATGCCTTGTTGTCTTTGTATATGTAAACCTCGGATTATTTAGCCCCTGCAGACCAGTCACCTCCTTCTCCCGACGACGGACTCTGCTCGTGCCCTTTTTTTTGTCGCAGCAATAAACCTCTGCTGACGGCACTAAAAAAATGAGAACGAGAATAATATAAATATTACGAAAAAAAAAACAAAACAAAAAAAAAATGAATAATAAAAAACAATTTACAATAATACAAAAAAATATGTATACGTAAATATAAGCCCTTTTCCTTATATTCCTTAGCCCAAAAATTATTTCAACCCCCTGAAGCCACTATAATTCACGTCACGACAAAAATTTTTTTTTTAATTTATGAGCCTAAGCTTAAACTTATTAGCTCGGGGAATGATAAGTGACCGATTTGCTTTGGTAATGATCTTGATAAGCTAATCAATACCTCAACAATTTTAACCAGAAGTGATTTCTGTTTCTAAAGCTAATAACAGGACTACAAAGAATATTTCAATAATATTTAATATAAATCAAAAGCAGAGTTAAAATTATTTTATATACAATTGAAATTTGAGCAACGCTTGAACAATTTCTATGATATCCTGTGAGCTATTCTATTTGGAAATCGGATAGCACTACCAAGTTCCTGCTCGAACGTTCGCAAAAGCAATATAATGATGCACTGACTAATATGCGCTAGAGTAAATTAAATTGCACTCTACTGACTACCTTTTTATTAATTATCTTAATTAATTAATAACTATATACCTGTCAATTAAAATGACAAAACCATAATGATTCCAACGATGATGTGAAAAACAAATCTAATACCTTTATGACTTGAAATTCAATATTGAAAATACAACTGGTAAGTTTTTTGATGCTGATAATTCTTAATGTTTCTAAATTAAACAACGAGAAAAGTTAAAGTCTTCATAAAAAATGGAATAAGATGACACTAATAAGCTACAACAATTACTTCTTCATACAATATTTGGTGTAAATCACTAAACTATTCAACTTTTGTCTGAAAGAATGTAGACTTTTATTTTTATTGTTTAAATTATTATTTTCAAATAGTTTCAATCTTCAAATTTGCTCAACAAATACTTAAAAATACTTAAATATAAATCGAAATTTTTAATAAATTACCATTATATGTGTAATATTTGTAATTACACAATTATTACTTTTTTATAAATTGCCGTAGTTAATTTATAAGCTAAGTCAAATATTTTGCATTAATTATTGTATTCAGTTTAGATATCGTTTATAGGTATACTTATTATATAAGTGTTAATTAACACAATTGTTTTTCTTTAATTATCGTTTATGAGTTTATATTAGTTTATAAGCCGATAATATCTCGAACAATGTTTATTATGTACCTATGTTTATTATATCTAAAAAATGAGTTCACTAATTTTGTAACAATTTAATAACTTAATAATAATTATATTGCAATTAAGCAAGATCTCCTCAATAATTTGTAATGGATATTCAATTAAACATAAATTAAAATTTATATATTTCAATATTTATATATTATAAACTACTATACTAATCACATAAACTACTTAATATATTCTAATATTTTAAAATATATATTTACTTATATTTTTAAGATATTAATTTATTAATTAGCATTCACTTATTATTAACAATTATTATCACAAAGTTATTTTTTTTTTATGTTAATCTTATTATTAAACACAAAATAATGAAACCAGCGTAATTAAATGGTGCGTAATTTGATAATAATTAAGACAAACTTATTATCTTATGGATTATTTATTATTAATTAAAAAAATTTTCATTCAAGAAGTGCAAATTTTATTAAAAAAAAATATCGAACATAAAAAAAAGAGGTCGTTAACCTTTGTTTCTAAAAATATTTAAGTTCAATATTTATCATACGTATTAAGTAAATGTAAATGTATTTTTAATTAAATTTTAAATTAATATTAATATCAATATTTGAATAAAGAAGGAGCCATGACCAATTCATTATTTAAAAAAAAAAATTGCATTCTTAAATATATAAAAAAAAAAATATTTTAATAAGAGAAAAAATGCTATAAAAAATTATCTATATCAAGTATCATAATTTAAGAAAAAAAAAAAGATATTTTATATCCAAAAATTATTTCAATTTATTTATAAAATCAAAAAGATTTGGGTGATTAAATCTTATAATCTAAATAAAAATCACTAACTATAATATCACGACATACTATCATCATTAATTTTGATTGAAAAGTCGCGCGTACATCATGATTCATTTTCTCTACATCACCTGTTGATTTTTCTTTTCTCGCGTAATTCCTCTCTTTCTCTCTCTCTTTCTCCCTCATATATAAAATATGCACAGCATCCCCTATACATTTGAAACATCCTGATTAACAAAGATCTCACATCGTTAGACGCACGCATATCCCCAAGTAAGTGCGGAATACAGAGAAAGAGAAAGATCTACAACGAACAACAGAGAAAGAGAAAGAGAGAGGGGGAGTCGGTAGATCGAGACAACTAAATCTTAAGTTAGCGGAGTAGTCTCGGGCGGGTGGGTGCAGGGTGGGCGAGCGAGAGGCACACAGCCGGAACGTTATAATTTATTCATTGGCCAAGGCTATTGTCTGGAGAGCTACTATATACAGGGGAGGCACATATATACCTATAAGGGATGAAGGGAGAGAGAAGAGTATAGGTATATAGAGAGAAGCTCTAAGCACGCGCTACATCGCTAGGGCGCGGCGCGACAGAGATGGATCGCGTAAGCGCGGGTCTAGGAATTTCGCGTTTCTCTTCTATGTGTGTGTGTGAGCTACAGTACATGTATATATATCTGTGCGACTATGCGGATATGAATTACGAGGAGATTCGCGTATATAGGCTGCCTCCGGCATCTTCCGGAGAGCTGCTACTGCTACTGCTGAGGTTAAGAGTAGGTACAACAGAAGAGAGAGAGAGAGAGAGCCTCGGTTTAGGCTAGAGAATGTGGTACCCGCCAGGCAATTGCCCTTCCCCCTGCCTCTCCTCCTCCTTGCAGCATGATTTTGGTTAAACTAGGAGTTTCAGTTGGTGTACAATCGGTAAGTCCTGCTCTCGATCGGCTTGCTTCTCTGTACAATTTCGAATAATAACTTTATCTGTGTGTGTGTATGTGTTAGAGAGAAAGTTAGTTATTTTGATGGTATAGGTATTGTTTTGTTATACATAGTATAGTTATATATGGGGTCTTTAAAGATAAAGTTTTCAAGGGTCATCGAATTGGTAATCCTTGCATGATAATTATATCAAATTGTATAGATTTGAATGTACTTTGGAAAAGGGAAACTCTATACATTATATACTGGAATTAATGAATTAATTTTGATTTTATGCAAATAATTTAAAGTACAAGTTAGAAAATTCAAAATTATTTAAATGATAAATACATAAAGTTTCAAAGCTTAACGCTTTTTGGTTTAAGATACTTAAGACAATAATAATATCACACTATTTTCTCTATATAAGTATTATAACAAACATCAAAATATAGGATAAATCAGTATAAAACTAGAATGATGTTAACGATCCTCAAATTTGCACTACCTATATACTATATACGACAAGCTTTTCAGAGTTAAATCTAAAAAGACAATTAGCACTCGTTAAAGCTTTCCAAGAGTGCAAACGCGTCTTTCTCTCTCTCTATCTTTCCTCCTGTGCATAATCAAAGAAGCTTCCTTCTTCTTCGTCTTCTTCTCTATCTTTTCCAACTATAGCAAATCCAATCAATTATTCAACATCCGTATTTTCAATTGCAGCAGCAGCAGCTGGTAGAAATTCCGTCTGCAAACAAGCGGGGGAAAAAGGGGTGGGGGATATCTTGGACTACAACCGAGAGAAACGAACAAAAGCTCAGTGAAAATCAAAAGACGATACACAAGGGAGGAAAAAAAAAGTAGAGGTAAATGGTGGTGGAGTGTTGAGAATAAAAGGGGTAGAAATGAAGTAAATAAAAAAAAGGGAGAAAGAGGGAATATCCCTGTCTTTTCCGTTTAGAATCTCTCTAGCTTCCTCCTACTCAATTCCAAACAAACCTTGTCGCTTTCTTATTCCTCCTGTTCATTTTTACTCTAGACTCTTTTTTTATTTATATTCCCCCCACCTCTCCTCGACTTACTTCTAGTCCTTTAAAAAAAAATCCACTTCATTTTCACAAGCTGTAAATTCAGAGTTCGAGTTGTAATCCTACACCTTCTATTTTATTTCCCATTATATATCATAGTAATTTATTGCAAAATCCAATCGTGCATATCTTAAAAGAAAAATCGACAAAATAATCGTCACGTTAAAAAAAAAAAAAAAAAAAATCATCCACCCACGTACCAGCTTCAAATAGTTCAAGTTCTGCGAACCGTAAAAATCCTTATTTTTTTGGTATGTAGGATGTATGTATGTATGTATGTATGTATGTATACGAGATCAAACGCGTGGGCGAGAGACTATATATAGATATATAGAGTGTCGTGGTTTTGTCTCTCTCTCTCATTCAATGTGCTAAGCGGAAACAAATAGCCGGTAGCACGAGTCGATAGCGAGTAATCGAGATACTAGAGAAAGGAAGAGATATATAAAAAGAGAGAAAACCTACAGCAGTTTCGGGCGTTGGCGGCTGCGCAGCTTCGGTTCATTGAGTTTCCTTTTGTCGGCGTATTTTCACACGTACATGCACACATACGCGCCGAAATTTAACGTTTTTTTTTTTTTTAGCTATGACCCGAATTAGTTAGGTACAAATATCGGGGATGAGCTTTGGAATTTAAAAACTGACGAGAGAAATATTGTGTGAATGTTCGTAATTGTGCACGTATTTATATATTTGTGAGTTGGAGAACAAAGTAGAAATGACTTCAATGTCTAGATATTAGTACGCTTATAATGGGTTACGTTTCTTGACGTTTATGGGATTTCTTTTTCATTATTGCAGCTGGCAAGGGTTATTGAGGATATTTTGATATTTATTACCGGTGGGCGGATATCTATATACCTTGATGATGAAGTTTCCAAGTAATTTAGTTGTACGTGCTTCTCTTGGATGAAATGTTAAATTGAATTTACGTGTAAAAACAATTTTATGGCTCTCGTGTTAAAATTATCCTTTAAAGTTTTATAGTATGATGGGTATTGTTATATATATACATGTATATAACATGTACAAGTTCTAATAAATTTGATTAATATTTATTGGTTTTCAATAACGTGACGGACACGGTACATTATATTTATTAAATAATATTTATTTGAAAAAATCCTTGAAAGTGAGTTTTATTAAAAAAGAAAAGAATTAATTAATTTTATTATTTTTTTAAATTTATATCTCAAATCAACTTAAATAAATATTAATTTCATTTATTATACAATCTGTAACCTTTAATCATCAATCAAATTATAATATTAATTAAAAATAAAAAACAAAATTTTTTTTTTGGTTTTCGTAAAAATAAAAACATATTCACTTTCAATTTCCAAAACAAAATAAAAATGAAAAAAAAAAAAAAAATTCCTTCGAGCCGGATTTGAACCAGCGACCTATGGATTACTGACAAAGAACAAACCAACTACAGTCCACCGCTCTACCAACTGAGCTATCGAAGGATGTGACAAAACAGCTCGATTTGCGCACTGGTAAACCGGTTCACCTTCTCTTTCTCAACTTTTTTTTTCCTCTCCACATACATATCATTTTTCTATCCAATAAATCATTCTCATAACACGGAATAAATTTTGCTTTACCTATATACCTACCCACACTACCCATACCCACATTCTGAAGGTCGTAATCAAGGTTATACGTAGGCTCTTATAGCTATATATGAGACGCTTTACTTTCTAAATATAGCATTATAACATCCACTGCATCTCTAAACGTAGCATTACGTTATTCCTTAGACGCAGATTAGATAATAATTAAAATACTCGAGCAAAAAAATTTCAATCCCTATTACTTATTCTTTATTACAGCTATATTTCCAAAATGTCGCAATGAAAAAAAAAAAACTAAGATGGCAGTATAGCAGAGAGAAAGAAGTGTAAGCTCCGAAAAGCAGGTTAGAATGCATAAGCTGCTACTACTATATACATATATATTGTGCTCGTTCGATATAAACAAATCTCCATCTCTCAAGTAAAAGTGAGTCAATACTCATATTATATCCACCCCCCCCCGCCTCTAAAAAAAAAAAAAAGTAGTACACACTAACACAGGAAAAACACTCTTGCTCTCAAGGACCTTTAAAAAGCTCCCCCCCCCCCTACCCTTTTCTCTGCCCTTATCCCTCTCTAGTACACACAAAACCCTCTTCAAGTACATATACGTGACAGTGAAAAATTGTAACGGGGAACGACCTTGACAGCAGAATGAAAAGCGCGAGAACAGGTTTTTTATATAAAAAATAAAAACAAAAAGAAAGGCGCACAAGCATAACATAGCAGACAAGCATATAAATACGTATATAGCATATAGCACTGATAAGAAGGGGCGTAGTATTAAAGTAAAGTATAGCAGACAGAGAAATAAAAAGTGACCATAACCTCGAAAAAAAGCTCGGGGAATATAATATTGAAATGATGAAAAAAAAAGCGTACAATACAGAAGAGATATGATGTACTCACCTTGGGCTCGCGCGACGCCAGAGCCTCAGCTCCTCCTGTTGTAGGTTGGAAATGGCGGCCCCCCTGGAGAAGAGTAGAAGCTTATAGATATATATATTCAGGTACTCGTCGTTGTCGTCGTCGTCTTCGTCGTGGTAATCATCCTCTGGACACGGATAACATCTTGTCCTGGTTTCATCGCAAAAACGTTCAGTCTCTATACTATGTATGGCTGTAAGCTTTTTCGCTTTTCAAGCTATCACACCACACAGACACAGTTTTATATATTACACAGACTTTAGTTTTCTCTCTCTACTTATATATCTCGCGCGCGGGCGGCGCACACTCACTGTCGCACGAAAACTTTATAATGTGTGTAGGTGTGTACTACTAGTACTACTATAGATGTGTGGGTGTATATATTATATCGCGGTCGATGTTCTTGCGTGCGTCGTTGCGCCCAGTGATGATGCGCGTCTTCCCCTCGGGGCGCGCTTCAACAACTATATGTGAGAGACTCCTTTTGCGCTAATACTAAAGTACTGATCTGCTGCTGACTACTGCTACACTACTGCTCTGCTCCGAATTTTCTATATAACACACTTTAACACACTTCAAACCCCAACGTAAATATACATTGTTGTATATATATACACACTACTGACACTGACTGATTCTGATAATGTCCCCGCAGCTGGAATGGGTAGGCTTTGCCATCTGGCGCTTCGCCAGCAAACTCTCTGGAACTTTCATATAGAACTTTATCGACTTGAGTTTCGTTTTGATATATACATATATATAATGTCTACTCATAAAGGCGACGCTCTCTCTCTACTTGATGACTACAAAATGGCGTCAGAATGAAAATCCGTTAACCGTCATATTTTTAAGAACCACAAAGATGTCAAGCGATGATTTTCAAAAAAATACGTTAATTAGAACACTAGTAAGAAATTAAACTGTCAATTTATAAAAATCAGCGTTAATAACTAAAAAATAAAGCTTGTAGCCGGTCGATTTTGAAGACACCCAGATGGCGCAGGTTTCGTTTGCGAATTTTCCGCGGGAACGAGCTTATATTTGCGGACGGACGGATGTAGAATGTAGAGAATTGGAGGGGCGACTCCGCGAGAAAGAAAGAAAGAAAAAGAAAAAGAGAAGAGAACACACCAAAGCAGCAGCAGCCGGTTCACTGCAGTCTACTATGCTGCTTTGCCCACTATACTTATTTCTGCATACAATAATACTTGCACTCCCATACTTATAGCTGAGAGAGAGAAAGAGAGCGTAGTATAATATACCGGTGCAGCAGATTGGCTTCTCTCAGTACCGTGCTAGACGCTTTTGCGAGAAGCAGCAGCTGGGGGAGGGGGGCTTATTATCATCCTATCTATATCATACACTACAAATTTTTTACGTTATATATTTTGTTAATAGTGGCGTCTCTCTGACAAGCCGGACTCTGAGCTAGTGGGAAATAAAGATACTGCAGGTCGGTATACGAATTAAGAGAAAGAGAGAGAGAGAAAGAGATTGAGGTGTTGGTAGTGGTGCGCGCGCGCGCGTGTGCGGGGCGTCTCGAGAGGACCGCGCGCGCGCTGACGTGAAATGGCGGAGTCCGAGCCGTCGCAGCAGCAGTATCATCAGCATCAGCAGCGCGGTAAGGATCAGTCCTTTGTCAAGGAGCATCAGCTACAACAACAACAACATCAGCAGCAGCAACATTACCAACATCATCAGACTACGTTTGCTTCCTCGTTACTCCCCTTGCCGTTATCACCACAACACCAGTCGTCGCAATATCAACAACATCATCATCATCATCAACCTCAGTTGGGCCCAAGACACGAAAAATTAGAGGCGACAGGCGCCGGGAGTGGAAGCATGGTGTCAAATGGTGGTGGTGGTGGTAAAGGCTCTGGCGATGATGCCGACAGCCTCGAGGAGATGCCGCTCGACATTGGAGAGCACTACCTCGTGCGTCGATTCGACGACTCTTGGCGTGAGTCACACTACATATTACTACGACGACGACGGCTACGATGATTCTTCTCTCTTTCTCTTACTTCTTGCTTGACGCCTTTCTTTCTCTTACTTGTTAGGTTGCATAGGATATACGTGTTGACGCGCGCATACGATCCGTTATATATACATATATATACGTTGCGCCAACTGCTTCCTATATTGCATCGGCATGCTTTTGTGTATGTGTGTTTATATGTATATGTGAAGCTTTTCCCCTCCTCTCTCGCTCTTATTGCTCGCGCGCTTTATTATTGCCACCTCTCTTTGTCGCACTTGTGGTATGTGCTCCGTTTTTTTTTTTTTTTTTTCACGACAGCCGTTTCCACGGACCTACATTCTCGTCGAGCCTAACGTTCTTCGTGATACAGCTTGCACAAGCCCTTTATACTTATCTTTTTACGTTTTACACGATCATTAGGTCAAACGTATTTAACAGTTGTTTTATCAAGCTTTCGTTGTAAGCTTTGTTTATTTATAAGCTTATTTATATGGTTTATTTTAGCTGTCTATTGTAATATTGTCACAAGTGGGAGATGTGTGTCATTCATATAATTTAAATGGAAAATTTTCCTTTCATTATTGAAATTTTAGTGTGGAATATGTAAGATAAGCAAAAAACATTAAGTGGATATTGTAAAGATTTTTTGTTGAAATGAATTTAAAGTATTTAAAGTCAAGGTTGAATTTATGTTATGCATATTATAAGCCATTGTAATTTCTTTAACATTTAAAAATAATCGTCTATTGTTTGAAATTTATGGAAAACTTTAAAGATAACCAAAATTGGAATATGAGAATAACAATTAATTTTTTTTTTATTTTTATAAATTAATGAGAATATATTTAGTAATAAATTATGTCCTATAAGATGTTTATATCGTATAATATTATTCAAATTTTTTAAATTGTTTAATTATATGGTAACATCATTATTTACTCTGTTACGATCTTTTAAATTACCCAGTAGCCTTTCACTAATAGTCATATTGGAGTATGCAAAAGATTAACCTTGACTAAATTTCTTTAACATTTTGATAGTTTTACGTAATAGATTGAAAACTTTTATCTAATACTTATTTATTTAACCAATATATAAAAAATTAATGGTCAAATAAGCTTATACAATATTGTTTTTATACAAACATGTGGAGTAATAATAATTTCTTAAATACTATATTCTTTAACTCAAAGCTTTTTTTTTAATTCTCTTTAGATCCAGCAGAAGTAATTCAGACTCGCTTTAATGAAATAGAAAACCATTATGAATACTATGTTCATTATGAAGGTTATAACAGAAGATTAGATGAATGGGTACCCAGAGACAGAATAATGTCTAGTAGGTTTGACATGAGTGATCGCTCTTGGAAAAATGGTGATAGAAATCAGTCTACTGATCTATTAGCTGATTCTTCGGACAGAAAAATTACCAGAAATCAAAAAAGAAGACATGATGAAATTAATCATGTACAAAAGGTAAATTATAATTTTTTAATTCTGCAGTTAATTTTTTTTGTAAATTGATAAAACTCTAACAATTTAAATTTACTCCTTAGACTTATGCAGAAATGGATCCTACAACTGCTGCATTAGAAAAAGAGCATGAAGCTATAACAAAAGTAAAGTACATTGATAGGATACAAATAGGTATATATTTTTATACTAAGTGATTAACTCAAAATTAAAAACAAATACAGTAATTTATGTAATCATTTATCATTATAGGTAAATATGAAATTGATACATGGTATTTTAGTCCATATCCAGAAGAATATGGGAAACAACCAAAACTGTGGATTTGTGAATACTGCCTTAAGTATATGAGATTAGAAAAAACATACAGATATCACATGGTTAATACATTTTTACTAAATAAAAATTTATTGTAAATCAAAAATGTTAAAAATATATTTTTTATTTTAGAGTGAATGCACACTTAGGCAACCAGTTGGTAAAGAAATTTATAGGAAGGGGACCTTGAGTATTTATGAGGTTGATGGCAAAGAACACAAAATATATTGTCAGAATCTTTGTCTCCTTGCAAAACTATTTTTAGACCATAAGACGCTCTATTTTGATGTAGAACCCTTTTTATTTTATATTCTATGTGAAGTAGACAAACATGGAGGTCATCTTGTTGGTTATTTCTCAAAGGTAAGTTCACACATCTATGATGCAAAATTAAAAAAATATTTCAAATATTCAAATTGCTTATTTTAATTTTTTAATCTACTAGGAAAAAGAATCGCCAGATGGAAACAATGTTGCTTGCATTCTGACATTACCACCATTTCAAAGGCAAGGCTATGGCAAACTTTTAATTGCTTTTAGTTATGAACTAAGCAGGATTGAACAATGCGTAGGTAGCCCAGAGAAGCCTTTAAGTGATCTAGGAAAACTATCTTATAGAAGTTATTGGAGCTGGATTCTACTAGAAGTTTTAAGAGATTTTAGAGGCACACTTAGCATTAAAGACTTAAGGTACTTATTAGAAATATTTTTTCTTTATAATTATTTACAGACATTAAAAACTATAATTATTTCAATTTCACAGTAATATGACCAGTATATCACAAACAGACATCATCTCTACTCTTCAAAGCATGAACATGGTAAAGTATTGGAAGGGTCAGCATGTGATTTGCGTGACACCAAAACTTGTTGAGGAGCATATCAAAAGCAGTCAGTATAAAAAACCGAGACTCACAGTTGACACTTCAGCATTAAGATGGGGTGCACCTCCTAGAAAAAACATCAAGCCTGGAAAAAAATAAGAGTATTGTGTTATAATATCGAAATTATTGTTCGTTAAAAAACCTTCAAAACTATGAGTACATCTTATATATACTGCGTAACTACTGTTTGAGAGTAATTTTAAGAGTAAACAAAGTATTGCTACTTTTACTCTAAGTTAAAGCAAAAATAAAATTTTCCTATGATTAGAAAAATAACGTGAATAAAGTCGCCTTTACAGCAGTATAACAAGTGATTTTATATGCAGTCATAAAACGAATTTTTGATAATTAATAATTCGTTTTTTTATATGTATAGGTATATTATGAGAAGTTTTTCTGCGATTAACTTTTCTTTAATTATGTAAATTTTATATTGTATAATTTAAATTAATTATTAGTTGAAAATAATTTATAAGACCTGTAAATAGAGTTTTCGTAATCTCAAGAGCAATTATTGTTCTTTATAATTTTGCTGATGATCTGTGAGCGTCTTTAGCCAACTCAACAGCATATTTGGAAGTGCCGGGTGCTGTACATATACCGTAACCTCCATGTCCATAATTGTGAATAATCTTTTTTATAAATTAAAAGAAAAACAAAAAAATCAATATAATTTTATATTTTTTATAATCTACTAGATTTAACAATCCAACAGTCCAATAAACTTGAATACTAGTATTAGTCTTTAAAATGGATTAATAGAAGTTCTGAAATTAGAACCAATTCATAGAATAGAAAAAGCCTCAAGTTATTGGACTGCTGCTTTGTTGCTATAAAAATATATTAACCAACCACTGTGTTATTAAGACCATCCTTAAATCGCTCTGCCTCAACTCTAACTCCTCCCTCTCTATGTGGTCTTAGGCCAGTCTTGTGCTCTAAAAATTCTGCACTTCGTAGTGAAGGGACCAATTTTTCACAACGATCGCGAATTGCAGCTGCTTGATAAGGACATACACTAAGATCTGCACATTCAAAATCGCGAATCCCTCCTAGTGTCGCAGTTCCATCCGTACCGGGAATAATATAAGTGTTGAGCTCACCATAAAAGAAAGTTTTTAACCAAGGAGCGCGAACCTGTTATTTTTTAATTATTTAAGATATTACAAAGATTGTTTATTTCGGCATAAATTTATGAAAAAATCCAAGATTTTACCTTAAGAATTTGACCTTTTATTGGGACCATTTTACGATCGTTACAAAGATATTTCGAGCCTAAACCACTACAGTTAATTACAAGATCATAGTCCTTAGTCAGTTCATTTAACGAATTCACTTGACGCTCTATTAAAACAACTCCAGATTCGGTCAATCTAAAGATAATTTTAAAAAATTAAAAGATTTTATTATTTGCATTCCACTTATTATTTCATTTGTTTGCGTACTTATTTCTTGCCCATGGTAAATACTGATTTGATTGAGTCAACAAAGTTGACATAAACGATCCATATTTCCAGTTGCCACCAACTAATTGCAATTCGCTATCGGTAACTCGACGATAAATTGGAACTAATTTTTCCATTAACTCATTCTACAATTTTATTAAATTTCATTAAGTAAATTTTATCAAAAAAAAAAAAATAAAGAATTTTTAAACTGTCATTTATAAACCTTAACACTATCAGGTGACGAATTTGCAAAAATATATCCGGAAATGCTAGTGACTCCAGCATCCGGAGCCTCTCTTGATCTACTAATCGCCTCATAATAATCATAAGAATCTGTAATCCACTTCCTAAGTACATAAAAAAGATAACGTTATTGCTACAACTATATAAAAATGCACGATCATCAATCAAGTATTATTAAATAGATAAAACACCTACAATCACTATAAATTCAATAAAACATAAGAATATTTTTTTTTCTGTATAACATCAAACATAATCTCATAAGAATAAAATAAAAAATGAAAAAACAACCTAGTAATGCTATCAGTAGGTCCTGAGAATGCAGTGCCAACACGAAATATCCCAGCCGCAACATGGCTCGTTGTATTTTCAAAACTCGCTGCCAAAACATCAAGTCGCGCTGAATTGCGCAATTCCTCGCTCAGCTGCAGAGCAGTCGTTAGGCCGACGCAGCCTCCACCCAGTACAGCGATCTTCATGCCTCTTCGATTATTCTGTTTTAGCTGCGTCACGCGACTATATTTTACACTTCTCTCTAATATACTATATATACTGACTTGGAACGAAGCCAGATGATAACTGTGTATTGTCCCCACCGCAAGCAACTACTTCGAATCTGTTATCTCTAATTTATTAGATGAAGCTATCTTATTTCACATTTAATATTGAGTACTGCAGTATATAAACTGCGGGTGAATGTTGGCTGAACTAGCGCTTTTAATGCTGGAAGGTTGCTATGATATGATTTTACTAGATGCTACATTACAGTGTTTTTAGTTTGTAGGACTGATTTATAAAGAGGTTTAATTAAATCGAGAGATTGTTTATAAATATTTAGAAACGAAGTCACAGATGACTTTATTAGCTCTATATTTACACAGTATACAATTTATATTTGCATAAAAATAACGTTATTTCAATACCGTTATAAAGCTTATTGTTTTATTTATTTATTTTTTTATTTTTTGAAATTTACTCTAATTTATAGAATTTAATAATTCAATGACGGATTAAGAATTAACAATAGCGTTGAACAAAACACAAGGCTTGAATTAATATGACGTATGTAAGTTGTCATTTAAATATGTGATAAACAAGTTGATCGAATAGCCACAAACGATCATGAAACTTTGTACAATTGTTGTTAATTTTAATTTTTTTTAATTTTATTATGCTTCGCTGAGAAATAATACTTATTATTTCATTCTATAAAAGGGTGTATATTTACAACTCTTCAAACGTGTTTATTATAAATTATATTGACTATCAGCACATTCCGAAATTTCTTAACTCTTCTCGTGCAAAAATGTGTGATTAGTATACGGAGAAAATACAGATTGAAATAATGTTTACTTAAAATCTACTTACATTAACTAGAAAAAAAAAAAATTGTGCTATTAATAATATTTATATATTTATTTTTTCATTCCAGAATGAAATGTAAACAATACTTAAATTACAAGAATTATTTTCTTACTAATTATAAAATATGTAATCATATTTTTAGAATTGAATTTTGCTCAGAAAATTTACCATTTCTGATAATCAAAATTATTTAAAGTAGGACTTTCAAAAAAGTCAAATATTCAATATTATATAAATAAGAATTCAAATTTTAACAAAAAGCCAAAAATACATTCCAAATTGGCTATTGAATTCGATTAACAACATTAAAATTAATGAACTTGTAAAGCTTATTAATATCTAGCAAACAAAAATCACAAATAATTAAATATATATAAAAGGAACCTATCATCTCAACATGCCAGTCAAATATTTTCTCCGCATACTTGATCACTTATATTAAGATTAACGTCGCGATTAGTCAACGCTCATAAAACTCTCTACTACGACGTAAAAGTTTTTGTAAAATTATGCTGATTCACGCGACAATTCCTACCTATAAGCAGGATAAAAGTAAAATATGTCATCGCATTGACATACCAATAGAGCATATTAAACCAGAGAATCAGTAAGTGCATCGCCTGGTTATATAGAATAATTCAGGGGCGGGGGTGGCACAAGCAGAGGCAGCGGCGTAGGAGGTGCCTGGGCTGGTGGTAATGACGACGTTACACTCGTACTCGTGGCTGTGGCCGAAGTCGAAGTAACAGAGCGTGCAGTACTTGACGACGGTACGACTGACGTGCCATATATTTGCAAATAGGTAGGCCAAAGATGCGGAGGTGGTGGTGAACCTGGAGGCGGTGGAGGTGGAGAACGCTCATCCATATCGTCCGAGTCTTCGAGCATTGCCGATAGTGGCGAGATAACCTTTGGTTTCTTGAGCTTGATGATTTTCACCTGTTTAAATAATTATATTTCAATATTAAAAGAATTACAAAACATATTTTTATCAAATAATTTATTCACCAATAGTACTTTATACTGACCTTAACTTTCTTTTTTGCTTTTGGTGGTTTAACTCGTTTCTGTTTTTTTCGTAACTTTCGAGCACGTAGTTTCTTAGAAACATCAAATGACAAATCATCTTTAGGAAGATTTCCCTCTGGCGGTGGAGGAGAAGGCATATCACCTTCATTACCACTAGGATCTGTTCCTTCTCCTGGCCTTATACCATCCGCAAATTGAACTGATTTTTTAACTCTCACTTTTTCAAAAATATTTAAATTTATCGATGTTAGATTTACATCTTCACTTTTTTCTGTTTCATCCACATCTTTATTAATATTTACACCTTCTATATCATTAATTATTCCGTTTGCCATGGATAGATGTCTGAAAACATAAAAAACATATGGGTAATATAAAAAAAAAAAAATAAATAAATAATTTTTATAAATTTATAAAATAATTTAATATCTTACCCAAAACCTGGCAATATAAGAATGCCTTTGGCAGGTGGAGGAGGAATAACAGCAGGGGTAATAATCTCCTGTTTGACAATTGTGTCATCCTTATGCTCTTCTTCATTCTCTTCTTCCGGTGCTTCCGGCGCCTCCGGTTCTTCATTTTCCTCTTCTTCCTCTTCAGGTTCCTGCTCTTCTTCCTCATCCTCATCCTCCTCATTATATTCTTCTTCTTCATCTGCTTCAGATTCATGAGTCGATGAGCTCGCAGTAGATGTTGATGGCTCTTCGATCTCATTCTTCACAACTAACGCACTCGTTGAATCCTCAACAATATCCTCAGTCTTTATCACTGTTTCATCATCCGTACTCTTTCCAGCTAAGCTAGCGAGAATATTGCTTGCATTAAACATCATGCCTCCCGAGCTGTCAGCGTTCACCTTGCTTTTGCCGAGGATCTTTTCCGCACGTTTTTTCGCCCGTTCGAAACGTCGACGTTCCTTTTCTTTACGTTTTATTTCGCGTACTCGGTTGCGCTCTTCTTTCTCTTGTCTTCGGAGTTCCAAAATTGCTTCATAATTGTAAACTGGTTGAATAACGGGTTCTAAAAATTGAATATATTCGTAAGATATGTTTGTAAAAAAATATATGCGCATATTTAAATACTCGTCAAATTTAAGACTAATTACCTGGAGGTGGAGGCTTAGGTGCAGGAAGAGCAACAGCTGGACTAACTTGAGCTGCAGGCATAACGATTGGTAGAGGCTTAACCGTTGAAGGCAGAACAATCGGCACAACAGGTGGATGCTGTAAAGGCGAAGCAGTGACTATTGCTGGAGAGGTATTGGGTGTAACTGTCAACGGTGGTGGTACCGAGAATCTTATAGCCGGTGAAACAGTTGGGGGAACTGATGACGAAACTGAAGGAGTCGATGGCATCGTTGGTGACGGATGATGCGACTGTGGTGATGGTTTAGCGGTCCAATCTACGACGGTTGTCGGCACAACTTGCAATACGTTACCGACGCGCACTATCTGATTAGTGGGAGTGGAAGGAGCTGGTTTTTCGGGACGTACGGGATATTCGCCGGGTACCACTTGCAGCACATTGCCCACCTACAATTAGATTTGAGAATTAATAAGAAACTCATATATAATTTAATCTGAATATCCATACTGGAATAATTGAACATACCTGCAAAACCGTTTGTTGATGTTTACCATAATGTCCATGATGACCTGGTGGAACATTAGGATATGCAGTAGTATTAGGCATAAAGCCTGGTGAGTTAAAATTGCTAGAAGGAGGAAAAGATTCAGGTTGCGGTTGTTTTTTAATTCCCAACTCCAATTCCAGCCTATAAACATTGTTATAATAATTAAATTTTTTTTTAAATTAAACTAAAATTTTCTTTAGTCTAAAAAATAATTTAAAATTTTACATAAAATATTACCTGTCGTCAAGAGATAACCGTTTAGGTGATTCAGAAGAGTCATCAGCAATTTTTGGATAGGTCAAATTTCTGCTCTGATAATAGGGATCATATTGACCTTCATTGCCAGCCTCGGAACCATAACGATACCTCGATGCAGCACCAGCAGTCTCGTCGTGATTACCAGAGGAACCCTGAGAGCGTACAGATGGAATTACAGGTATTTCTTCGTGTGACTCGGTACCGGTCAATTGAATGATGGCATCATTGCGTCGTGATCGTTCGTGTACCGGTCTTACAGGAGTAATACAAGACGAGTGCTGCTCTCCCATGCGAGGTCCCGGTGTTGGTGCTGAACAATTCATGCCGTCTCTCATGAGTCGAAGTTCATCGTCATTGTATTTGTTAAGTCGATCTGAAGGGCCATAACGATGCCTTACCGGGGAATAAGACCTAGAAAGTCCACAGAAGTATAAAATTAATTCATGTCCAAAAATTTAAGTATCTTTAAGAAATTTATTAAAATTGTAAGAATTAAAAATTACCTAGATCGGCGGGATTTATCAAGAGGCCGTAGATCGTGATTTCTATATCGCGATCTTTCAATCGATCTACTCCTCGATCTGGATCTTGTTCTAGATCTTGACCTTGACCTAGACCTGGACCGTGACCTTGACCTTGAACGAGATCTTGATCTTGTTAATGATCTAGACCACGATCTAGATGTTGATCGTGGACGATATTTGGACCGGGGTGGCGAGAGACGTCTTGAGGAGCGAGGTGGCGATAGTTTTCTTGGAGGTGATTTTTTTAGCGGGGGTAATTTGCCACGACGTGATAATGGCGAATCTGGTGAACGACTATCCCTCCTGTCTCTCCTATAATATTTTATAAAAATTTGTTAAGATCTTATGATTGATTTTTTGAAATAATGTAATTGATAATATTTTTAAATTGTCTTTTACCTGCTTCTAATTTTTCCACCAGAACTAGAACGTGCATGGCTTTTAGAGTCTCTGTCCAGACTACCATCTCTTCCTCGTGATTTATTTTCATAGCTATATTCATTAGAATAGGAGTTGGCTGGAGGTTTATCTGTTCGTAACCTAGTTGTAAAAAATAAATGTAATTATTAAACCACGTAAATTCAAATTTTTCAACAAAAAAAGTAATTTAATTTATTTTAGTACCTGCTACTACGACCCCTATCGGTTTCATAATTTCTTTCTCTAAGTATTTCCAGAGGATCGTAGTGCTTATCCCTGCTTTTGTCTTGGTCATAAGCATCGTCGTATGTTCTTTTACTACGATCGCTTTTGCTTGACTGAGAACTCTTTTTCGAATTATCTACACATTTACAAAAAATAATTATAAAAAATTAAAATCGTAAAGTAAGTATAAATCAAATATATTCAAAGAATAATTCATCACCTTTGTAAGTAGAAGATTGTTTGGCAGGGCTTCTTTTGTCCCTCTTATGAGTTTTAGATCTATCATCTCTTCGACGTGGACTACGACTCTTACTTCTGCTTCTGCTTTTACTCCTGCTAGGACTAGCGGCGCGGTTACCACTTGGTGCGGTCGAATCTTTGGCATCCCGCTGTCCTGAAGGACTTCTCTTTGAACTTCTGCTTTGGTGTTCCTTCTTGTCTCTACTACTACTACTACTACTTTTCTCGCTACTTTTTGAACTTTTGCTGCGATCGCTTTCACGATCTTTGCGACTTGGACTCTTTTTCTTGGAGCTAGGAGGAGGTGATTTTGTACTGGGTGCGATAGGAGGCGGCTCATCCGCAGGTTTTGTTGGGACTTCAACGGCAGGAGTTTTAGGTAATTCTAAACTATCCAACTCGCTAATTTTTTTTATCAGCGTTTCTGGCGAGCTGGTAGCTGTAGGAGGAGGGATAGGAAGTTTAGGTTGCTCACCAACTTGTTGTCGAGACAGAACTTGCTTCGGTACAAATTTCAACATATCTTTGGCACTTTCATCAGAAGCACTTGACTCTTGAGACGATTTTTTGACAATTTTACCTAATAAAGCAGTTTCAAATTTAATATTTTCAATATCTAGGAAAACATCACTATATGAGCCACCAGATGTTTCAATTTTAGAATCAATTTCAGCGAGAACAGGTATACCGAATTCTGATGCATCATCGATCGTCGTTGGATTGCTCTCCCAGTTACTCATCGTCAGATTCTCCTCTTTTATTCTTTTCGTTGTTGGCACCGAATCGTTGGATTTTGATGATGGAACTTCAACCTTTTCCTTCTTGATGTATGCATTTACAGCAATTTCAGATTTGGGCGATAACTAAATAACAATAGAAAAAAAAAATAAATAAACACAAAACACTTATAATAGTAATTCACTACTTTTAAAAATTTAAGAAATCAATTTACACTTACAATCTTTGGAGGAGGTTCCAAATCCATCACATCTTTATCCACAAAAGTCAATGGTTTAGTAACCGGAGGAGGTGGTTCAAGATCCATTGAATCCTTATCAATTACCTGTTTATGATTATTTAAATTCTTCATAAGCTCGGTGGTATTTAAGTCCTCGTCCTTGGTCGCCGACAAAGCTCGTTCTAACATAGCAATCTCTTCCATCTTACGGCGCAGAGTTTCTGGCGAGTCTATGATATCGATGTCCGGAGGTGGAGTGAAACGTAATTTAGAAGAGTTTACTGTAACCGGTTCATCCTTTATACGTGCTTTCATGGCCTCAAGCAGCGGACTATCAAATGAAGCATCGTCCGACTTTTCATTTAAAATATCGAGAGGTATGTGCTTTGATGACCAATTACCCTCGACCTCCCACATTACAGCCGGCGCATTTTCAAATTCCTCAGACTGACTTTCGACGTCCCAGCGGCTCTTGCGTTTCGACGACTTATCATCTGCAACGTTGCTGCTACTCGTGGCTTCGCTGGTCTTCACTACTGTTGATTAAATATAAAATTTATATAATTAAATAATAGAAAAACATTACACTTAAATGATAGATTAAAAAATAAATACTCACCTTCCGTTTCATCATTTGATTTTTCATTTACATCCGGCTGGGTAATCTTTTTCAAAGACATCATTAATTCCTCCTCTCTTTCCGCATCTTCCTGTTCATCTTCCCAAATTCTAATAGCACTCATACGCTTGTCTCTCTTTTTTTTACTATCCTTAGAACTCTCGACTTCCACAGGAATATAGGTATCCGTTTTCTTATCATATCTGACATCCTTTTCTAACTTTTTAGACTTTGAAGGCAGCTCCAATTTAACATTGGCTGGGCCGGTTGTAGAATCTGGTATGGCATCTAAACTATCAACGTCCCAGTCATTGGCAAATATTTCTCGTTTTACTGATACTTGCTGCTCAAGTTGTGTAAGAGATGGAACATTCAGCGAGTCAAAATCCATATTGTTATAATCTACTACAACCTTCTTCTCTAAAACAAAATTTTGCACCTCTTCAATCGTAGGCAATGTAGGCAATGGTTTGGG
Organism: Leptomastidea abnormis; assembly: GCA_030522805.1. NCBI lineage: Eukaryota > Metazoa > Arthropoda > Insecta > Hymenoptera > Encyrtidae > Leptomastidea > Leptomastidea abnormis. The sequence continues at coordinate 25,728 of JAPYZE010000387.1, forward strand.
CACAGTTATATCCTTTTCATCCCAATCATTTTCAAATTTCGTACTATCCCTCTTTAGATCCTTTTCCTTTTTCTTCTTCTTAGCCTTATTATCATCAACATCCTCGCTTACCGTCACCTCAATTTTAGGCGGCACAGTTTCTTTTTTCTCTTTTTCCTTACTTACGGATTGCTTGCGACTATCGTCACTTACATCGTCTTGTTTTTTCTTTTCTTTGGGCTTTTCTTTAGGCGTTTCTTTAGCTTTTGTCGGCTCCTCTTGTGGTTTTGAGCTCTCACGTTCCTGTGATAACTGCCTTGGTACGCTGTCTCTTTCCCAATCTGAAGAAGATTCTTCACTAGCTTCTCGGCTCTGACTCTTGGAAACAACAGGGCTGTCAGGCTTCTTTTCCTGTTCGGAGGCCAGAACCTTCTCAGTCTTACCCTTAGAGCTCTTGCTTGACTCTTTCTTGGCCTTTGTTTTCTGGCGTTTGCTGTCATTCAATTTTTCAGACTTGACCTTTATCTTTTCTTCCGAGCTTTGTTTGCTTACACGTTCCTTCTTCTTCTTTTTAGCCTTGATCTTACGCGAACGCTTCTTTTTCGGTGGCCTACGATCCGAGTCACTGCTACTTGAATCCGTGCTTGCGCGCCTCTTACGCTTGCGCTTCAATTTTTTGCTCAATTTTTTCAGTCGCTTGCGCTTCTTTTTCTTCTTGTCGGTCTTGCGTTTACGCTTCTTACGTACCTCCTCCGAACTTGACGAATCACTCGAGCTTGATTCACTACTATCAGATTCACTGCTTGAGCTTGATTTGCGTTGGCGCTTGCGACGACGTTTACGCCGCCGAGATTTCAAGTCCTCAGACTCAGAGCTTGAACTTGACGAGCTTGAATCGCTGCTATAGCTTTCGCGACGTTTGCGCTTTTTCTTTGGAGGCTTTACCTTTTCGGTTACAACTGCAGGAGTTGGAGTAGACAGATGATCCGATGTCTCTGAGTCACTTACTTTCTCTTTCTTGATCTTAACACTTTCCCAGTCACTGGGAACTGAACGCGAGTCTTCGTCATCTTCTTCATCATCGTCCTCATTATCTTCATCGTCGTCCTCGTCTACATCTTCACCGTCTTCGTCGTCCTCATCATCATCCTCCTCACCTTCTTCCTTCTCGTTCTCATCTTGATTTTCGATCTTTTTCTCAATTTCATCTTCTGTCGATTCATATTTGTCATTTGTTTCTTTATCAGCTAATGGCTGCACTTGAACTGGCACTTGCGACTCTTTCACTTTTTCACTCTTTTTGTCTTTCACATCTTTATCACGTGTTTTCTCTTTATCGTCACTAATCACAATACTGGATTTAACTGAAACAACTTCTTTCGACAAACTTTCATCTTTTTTAGGTTTTTCTGGTGGTGGAGGTATATCATCAACAATTATACTTGACTTAAAATCATTCTTGGAAATTTTAGCCTCAAGACTGAATTCGTAAAATGGCGATGGTGATGATAAGCGTTCCGGTACTAATAGTTTCGGTTCTGCCAATTCCTTAGTTGCCTCTGCTGCCTCAACGCTGCTGACCATCTTGATAAACTGCTCATACTCCGACACCAGCTTATCATCAGCCACCTCTGGTTCTTGTACCGTACTAGGTTCAACCACGCATTTTACTGTCTCTTCAGCTGTTGTTTTCTTTAGCTGTTCTTGCACATGCTCTTCCTTACCCTCTTCTTCTTCCTCGTCTTCTAACAAGTGTTTAACAGTACTCTTGTCTTTTTTCTTGTCTTTGTGGTGACGATGGTGATGGTGATGATGCTTGTCCTCGCGACTACGATGTTTCTCGTGTTTACTTTTTTCCTCCTTACGTTTCTTATGTACTGGTGACTTCTCCTTTTGTTTGAGAGATGGAGACAACGAACGAGAATGCGATGGTGAACGTGATTTTGAAGTTTTGGCTTTCTTATGTTTTGATTTCGATTTTGTTGGAATCGCTTCTTCGACTTCTGTGAATGAAAACATGACAATAATAAAGAAATAAATTTTAGAAATTATTGAATTTTGTAATAATATATTATTTTATAAAATTACTTGTAACAGTTCAAGAGTTTTCTTTTCTTTCTTTTTTTTGACAATTTAAAAACAAGTTCTAAAATATTTAACGTTGTTATAAATGCTAAATAATTAAGTATAATAACTTACTTGGCTCGGTTACACTTTCTTTGTGTTCTTTCGATTTTGAAGTTCGTTGCGATTTAGCAGGTTTTTCCGATGACTTTGACTCTGAATGAACATGCGTTTCAATTTCTGACTGTGGTTTCATTTTTTGTAATTGAGGCTCCGGATCAGTTGGAACAGCATCAATTATTGGTAGTGGGTCTTTTGTTAAAACAAAATCTTCTATTGGATTTTCAAATACATTGTCATCATCACTTGAATCGTTCTCGCTATCCCACTTTGAACGCGGAAAAGATGGCACATCAATAGAGGTTCTTGTGGAAATTTCTTTTGAGGGATCTCCTGTTTTGTACCACAGTCGTTCGTGATGTCCCTCTTCACGCTCTGCTGTTATTATCCTACACATATAATTTGTTTACATTGTTTATTTTAATATTAAATGATAAGTAAAATAAAAAAAAATATATTAATAATATTAAAATATTACTTACATTATTTGCGTTGCTTCACAAATATCTTCCATTTTTTCTCGGCGTTCAGGTGATACTGCGTTTAAAATTTCTTGTCTATTAAAAAACATCGAATATCTCGGATTTTGACAATATAAAATAGGAGGTTTATTTTTTGTAGCTTTAACTGTCTCTGGTGGATACTCTTTAGGTCCACTCGGTCCTTCAATAATAAAAGGATACCTATGCTGGCGTTCGTCAGAAAGCATCAACATTTGTTCAAAGTACTGATTGTATTCTTGTGGGGATCTGAAATAACAAGCAAAATATAAATCCTAAATTCTTGGAAATAATATTTCGTAAATTATTATTAAGTAATAAACTCTGAGTAATAAACATACCTAATTTTATTCTGTCTATCTCCAATTTCAGTTCTAATATACCCAACTTCATCAATATAAAATCCAGCTCTACGAAATTCTTTCCATGTATGGCATTTCAACATTTCTTTTTCTCTTATCTCTCTTAACTTATCCTTCTCTCTTTCTCGTTCTCTATGTACTTTTATTCTAGGCTCTTCGCGTTTTTCTTTAACATCTGTCCTTTCTAATTTTTTATCTCTTGAACCATCCTTTTTAAATTCATCACGTTTGATTTTTACATCATCACGATCGTCATCACGTTTTGGGTCTATTTTCAATTCGTCGCGCTTATTCGTTTCTGTTTTGGAGTCTTTTTCCTTTGATTTATCATGCTTAGTATCATCTTTTTTTAAAGACTCTAATTTTGAATCTTTACTAGATTTTTCTGATTTTGATTCCTCTTTTTTTTCTACACTTTCTTTCTTAACAAGTTCTAATTTTTGTTCACCTTTATGATTTTCATTGAGGCTAAGGTCTTCTTTTTTATCAATTTCAAACTTTTCTGATTTATTTTTTTCCTGAACTTCTTCTAATTTTGGGCATTCTTTTTTCACTTCAGCCTTTTTAGATTCTTCCAAAAGTTTTTCTTCAACTTCCTCATTTTTTGATTCTTTTGACTTGATATCAAGCGTTGTATCTTTAACATTCTCTTGACTAGGAATCTGTTTTTTGTCATTTTCTTCTGTTTTAGAATCATCTCTTCTTTTCTTTTTTTTAGATTTTGAATCTTCACCATCATTAACATCTGATTGAGAAATTTTAAGATTATCTGACTTTTTGTTATCTTTCTTGGTTTCATCTACTTCTGAATCTTTCTTTTTGTTTTTATCAGATTTGGAATCATCTTTCTGTTTTGAATCTTCTTGCTTATGTTTTGACTCGTCCTTTTTCTCATCTTTTTCTTTTTTCTCATTCTTTTCTTTCTTTTCCTTATGTTTATTTTTACTGTGACGATCGTCTTCCGGAGATGAACGACGACTAGACCGTTGTCTTGATCTACTACGCGATTTTCGATCTCGACTACGCTTTCTATCCTTGTGTCGTCTTCTGTGGGGTGACGATCCCGAACGTCTTTGATACCGCTCTTCGCTTCGTTTATCTCGCAATTCTCGAGCTCTTCTATCACGTAATAAATTTCTAACGTTTATATCCCGTAATTCTAAAAATGTAATAGGTATTTTTATAATAAAAAATTTTAAGTATATTAATATTAATGGAAACAATTATAATACCTTGAGCTGCTAATCTACTCTGATTCTCTTCCCTAACAATTTCTTCGATTGCCAAAATTTTTTCTTGTCCTTCTAAATAAAAAGTAGAAGAATGTAATGTATTTAATGGTTTTTAATTTTCAACTATTTAAAAAATTCAATTAAATTGTCCCTACAACTTACTTTTAATTTTATCACTTTTTGTTTTTAATTTATTGACTTTTGGCATAGTGTTAAATTTGTTAGCAAAAGCCATCAACCTCTTTTTTGCTTGAAGTTTTCCTAGTACAGGTTTCCATATTTTAGGGCTTTCAGTCTTTGCCGTTTCAGTAGTTGAAGATTCTGTTTTTGAACTTTCAGGAGTTGCTGGAGGTTCAATGTCCTCCAGCTTAACATCCATAAAAGCCGCATCTGTGATTTCTGAATCTTCTGCTTGTGGCGAAGACTCAGGGAGCTGTATATCACTGGCATCTTCTTCTTTAAATATTGAATATTATTATAAACAAAAGACATTTATAATATATATTACAAACTATGTAATCTTAAATTTAAATTAAAGACTGAATTAAATAAATAGTATTTTTTTTTTAAATTTTGATAAAAATATTTTAATATAAATATTAAAAGTTTGTGCTTAATTTAAACAATATATAACTTAATTGGTATCAAATACCTTAGCAAAATTAAAAAATGAAATATTAACTACAGTTTTATCCAAAATAAAACAACTTTTTAAAACTCAAAATATTGAAGATGCTTTACAAGTCAAAATATTATTCATATAGAAATAGTAACAAAACACATGTTTACAAACATATGGTAGCCATACCTTGCATCTTGATGTTGATGATCAATCTTAAATCAAAATTGATATTTCAATCATCATACTGTTAAAAAATCTAACACACTACACAAGTCTATTAAAAACTTTAATAACACTATCAACGAACAAATGTAAAATAACTTATCCTGCGAATATCACAATAAAAGTAATGATTTCCTACACAACTTATTTAATTATTGCTTAGCTATTTAACAATATTGAAAAAAACACACACACACACACACACACTTGGAACTAGGTTTTTAAAAACAACAATAAACTTGAAAACACAGAGATGCTATAGTCAACAACAAATCGCGCTATAGTTGATAGTATATTTATAGCAAAATATATCCAGCCAGCTGATTTAAGCTAGCAGTCCAAGTTCGGTCCAGGCAGTGGGTCAGGTTAGACTTCGGCCACCTGGAGCAGGCTTGCCGGTACCTCATCACAGCAGCAGCAGCAGGCCACGTCGAGGCACTCCCTCCCACCCCGAGTCTTATAGATATATATTTACATGCGGCTTCTTCGGGCAGTTTTGCAAATTTCCAACGCTAGCTTGTTATGTATATACTTCAAGGTAGCGTCGAACAATATCGTTGCAGCTGTGGTTATGCCCCAGCTGAATCATGGCTCAAGCGTTTCTCAACGTCGGCTTCATCGTCGTTATCTATATTATTTTAATACGGCAAAAGCTCCTCTCCTTGTCGTCACCGTATACTAACCTATACCACCCGTACGTTTACCGTGCGTGTATTTCAGACTTTCAGCAGTAGCAGCAGCCCCCCTCGCGCAAAACACACGCACCGCGCTATGGATACGAGAAGAACACGACGCGCTTATGAGCCATCTTGAACCCCTCTACGTTCGGTAAAGCCAACTTTAATATACTTTGAACGTATCGTAAAAAAAACTTGTGGTTTCAATTACGTTTTGACACGTTTGCGTTTAAAGTTACGATAAACTTGTTGTTGTCTTTTTTTCTTACTTTATTTGATTATCGTTTTTATAGCTTGTGTGTAATTAAAGTTTAGCTGTTTGAAGGTTTTAAGTTTTTGTTGGTAGAACTGATTTGCAAAACATGTACAAATTTTTAAATGTTGGAATGCTTTTTTTTTTTTAAAAGGTAAATTTTTAAAATTAATATGATTGAAAAGATAAAAATAACATTTTTTTATTAAAAACTAGTTTTTTTTTATCTAACAAAATGTGCTACTTATTGTGCTACAAACTAGATCTGCTTTGTTATGTATAAAATTTGCATACTATGTTATCAAGTATGCTAAAAGTAACATAAAGTAATTTTGAAAAACTGAAATCCCGTATAATAATAAATATAATCTAAATGTTAACCGCTTATTATTTTACGCTCGATCTAAGAAAGGCATTGAGTCAGTATATTTTATATGAGATTAATTAACAGCCAGTACAAAAATAGAAATCTCGACTCTGCAGAAAAACGACGAACATATAGTTTCGAATAACGTAGGTGTAACATGATGGTATGTAAGTTATTATAAAATTTTGCAAATTTGTATTTTGATCATCTTTTAATTAAAATTAAAACAAGCAATTTATTAATAAATATTTAAAAAAATATTTTGATTCATTTTCAGTCTTTTATAAAGCTTCTTGTACTTTTAATTTGTTCACAAAGAATTATAATCTCACTGTGTTTTATCAAGATTACACTTAGATTATAGTTGAAGTGTGATGCAAACAAAATCAAATTATTATCAATTCTTCGAATTAATAATCTTTATACAAAAAAAAAGTAATCTCGGCATATATACTTTATTATCTCTGATTACTACTGTGCAAGTCTGCGATTGAGCGGTAATTCCAATTGGTATATTATCAAATACCAATATCTGAGAAATATTTAGATAATATTTTGATAAAATTTTGATCAATACATTGCTTTATAATTCACTAATGAAACAAGGGACATTAATAATTACGTTAAATTATAACAGACATTTTTTTTTATGTAGCGCTTACAATTTTATTTTTGTTAAGCACAAATATATTTGGTTCATTTTTTTTTTTTACTTTTTTTTCAATACAAATACAAAAAATGTATAAATACAAATATATATATTTTTTGTAATATTTTAAAATGTAGGATGCTTATACAACATTGAGACGTTAAATTAAAATATATGATGTATAAAAAATTATAACATTATTTATATACAAATTTAAGGCTAAACTTCGGCAAGTTTAAAGTCATCGAGACTTGCGCAAAGGCTTTTAAGTTATTTACAAGAGCTTTATTTTCGTAACTAATGTAAATATTATAAAAATATAATTTTTTTTTCTTAGACATTAAAAATCGACGCTCTATAGGCACCGATGGCACTTATATGATTGTTTTCTCTTTTATAGCCTCCTTTTTTTGAAGAAGCTAAATATCAGTTCTATAATGGGTGTATTTACAGTTTTTTATAAAAAAAAAATCTTGTCATGACACAATAGATCACAAAATCCGCCCTGTCGGTCTCTGTAATGGCACTATTGATTATCTCATAAAGACGTATCTTTTTCAACAGCTTCTATAAAATTTAATAAAAAAAACAATTAATTTCTAATTAATTATTCTATATTCAATATTGTAAAATAGAAAAAATATTTTGTTATAGTGTTCTTACCGTCGGTCAATCTGGAATAACTTGTACCGGCGACTGTTTGGCTAGATCCTAATTGTATTAGTGGTTCTACATTTTCGTAGACTGAACTAGTTGAGCTTTTCAGATCGGTTTCATCCGCACTTTCTTTGCTTGACGTTGAAAATGAATCTCGTGTTTCGCAAGCAACGTAATGTTCGCTATTACATTTTCCTAAACGTAAAAATATTTTGCATTAAATTCATTTGTAATTAATAATTAACAATTAAAGTTAGATAATTTTTTTACCTATTCGATTATGGTTAGAACGAGTGTCTATTGCACTTGTTGATTTACAGTATCGTAAACCTGCAAATAAAACTATTTTGACAATGTAATAAATAAATAAAGCGTTAAAAATTCAAATATTGATGGAATTATAAATATCACCATATTTATAAATACAATTACCATTCATTTGAATTTTTGGAGTCGATTGAGGCGAGGATTGACATAAGGGCTGCATAGAATCCACGGACGTAGATAAACTATTTTTTCGAACTAAAAAAAGTATTGAAAAAAAAGTTATGTGAGGCTAAAAGTAAGCAAATATATCTTATGCATAACAGGCATCATAGCAATAAAGACGAGCAACAAAGCTTAAAAAACAAAGTAACCAACATTATCGAGGGCTAATAAAGCAAATCGGACAAAACGTATTATTTTTCAATGAGCAGCGAAAGCGAGGATATGTGTGTTTTCATTTGTTTCATACCTCGTTAAATGTTAAAATAGAAGTTATCACTTGCGATCCACGATATTAAAATTATAATATAGATTTTACTGTAATATTTATACGGAATTGTTGTTAAAAAAAAGTTAGTAAAAGTTAGTTGTTTTTTTGGTTTTTGTATGTTAATAATGTAGAGTCGGCGAAATGTTTTACATACGAGTGTCAAAGCTCTCGACCAAATCTGTGCTAGAATCACTATTATCTTTTTGCGTCTTGGATTTAGTGTACGGTTCTATAGGTGGCGGTTTATCTATTGCAAATAAAAATAAAAATAAAAAACATAAATAAAATAAAATAAATTAACAATATTTAAATTTTATAATAAAAATACTTACATGTTTTTGAGAAATATGGATTGTTTAGCACTGTTCTTATGCAATTGTAAATATAAGCATATTGACTCTAAAAATAAAAGTAAATAAATTACAATTTTAAATAAAAAAAGTTTCATTAATATTTATCTTACCTCTCTCTGAACCATATTTAAACGATGTCTTCTTAATCTATAAACTGTACCAAATACATCTATTTTTCTGTTATCCCTGAGTGATTGCAGTAATATATCAACTGCAATCAAAGTACCAGTCCTTCCAATTCCAGCACTGAAAATTATCGAAAAATTATTACTTCTGCTTGAGCTTTTTTCGCGCACTGATTAACGGCTAAGAAAATTGATGTACAAACCTGCAGTGAATTACCGCTAGCCCTTTAACAGTATTCAACTGTTTTCGGAACATTTGGCAGAAATGAAGCATTGCATCATAATCGTCGGGAACATCGTAATCTGGCCATTCTTTGAAATGAAGATGCGTTATAGTACGTTTGATGTCATCCTATAAAATAATTAATTTTATAAATATGGTTTTTCTAGCTGATAAATTAAAAAAAAATTTGTAATTTTAGTTAATTGATTTACCTTTTGCATCACCAAGGTACGATGTGTATAATTTCGAAAGTCCAATTCACCTGTGCATTTGATTGAAAATTTTTCGTAAGTAAAAGTTTCCCGGATTGTGGGATAATATTGATGACATTTTTCCTAAGAAAGAAGAAAGATTGCTTTTAGAAAAATTATTCATAAGAAATAATTAAAAAAAAAAATAAAAATTATTTGATGAATAATAGTCTTACTTTTCCTCTCTCCACTAATTGAGTCAGCATTAATATCATCTTGACATCATACTGATCAATCATCCTCCAAAAATCATATGTAGTTTCCTCTTTAGGCCCCTGGCACGCAATATACTCTTCATTACCGGAATATCCCTGTTATAAAATGTCATTAAGTGATCAATGAAAATAAAAAATAATATTATATAAATCTATTGTATAATTTAATTCAAAAAGTTTTTTACCGTAACAAACGAAGCATTTATGTAATCAGAGTTTGGATCATTATCAATGATATCCAATTTAACTCGTGAAAAATCATCTGTAACAAAAGAAATATTTTATCAGTGCGTCAATTTTTTATACATATAAAAATCACACGAATAACTCATTTTAATTTGGAAATTCCCTTACTAATAAAAATCGATAAAAGACCCTATATAAACAGATACCGCGATAATGATCAATTAAAAATTCCAATATGGTAACGTTTTATTGCGCATCATATTTATAACTTACACGGCAAAATATCGGAGTAGCGATTCTTCTTGCGATTGGCTTGTAAACAAGCGGTATTACTTGGCATTTGAAGATCAATGCTGAGGGTTTGTAACAGCTGGAATTCATTACTGAGTTTACCTGGATTGTCAGCCAGTTGATGGCAATGATTTATAAATTTTCTACGAGTCAATGGATTTGGTACTGGAGATTCAGGTATACTCGATTGTAAAATCCTCTGTATTAATCTGAAAGGATAAAGCCAATATTTTGCCATTAGGATGATGGTATTTATTGATGACACGATCACTATTTCTTTTTTTTTTCTTTAACGTTTATTTTTTTTTTTACTCGCGTGTATTTTTTTTCAATGTCATTTTATATATTAATATATTTTTTTTTCTAATTGTCACATGACATACTGATAAGATATAAAGATAAGATCGGTTTTACAAAAGTTAGAAATTCTGCCTGTAATGTATGTTAAGTTTTCTGCGCGCAATTGTATAAAATATTATTAGAGCAAGATTATTTTTAGACGTTTTTCAAAACACCAATTTCCTATCCCACTATCAACAAACTATAAAATAATAAATATTTCAAAGCTAAACGAAAATACGTATATTTATACCTACATTATTTTTTTTTTTAACTCCAAATTTAAAATTATTTAAAAAATTTTTATTATCAATTCTACTCTAAATTACCGATTTTAATATCAAAATATTCTAAATGCGCAAAAGTGTCCTATTATAATTATATCCAATTCAATAAACCACCATACGCTTAAAAAAAAATCAATAATCAAATTCATAAACAAACAAAAATAACACCAATAAACATTTATATAAATTACACAACGTTAAAAAAAAATTGTAAGAAAGAACAATACATATATATAAAAAAAGCATCACCTTCGTCGCGTATTTTTAAAAATATCCATGCCCCCGAAAATAGTGAAGTGAGAGAGAAAGAGGTGTATGTATGTATAAGAGATAGAGCGAACGTCTTTATAACGTCGTAGGTAGCCAGTCAACTCAGCAACGATATACCGCGTACTGCCTGGCTGAGATACCTTTACTCATGTGCGGGCGAGCGCGATGTATATATAAAATACCACGCGCGCGCCCGCGCACGCGACGCCGACCTCGCTACGCATCTGCGCGCTTTTCTCGAGGCTATTATATCTTACTTATGTGTGTATTATTACAAGAGCAACTCTATCCATATATACCTATACACACATACGCATATATACGCACGCGCGCGCACTTTCCGGGAGCTCTTTATGACTCATATAGCAAGACACTCTGCCGCACAGATTATTAAAAAAATAATACATTGATTTAACGCTTGCGGCGATATATATTATAAGATCGCATTGGATACAGTGGGCGGCAGGTGTTATGATCGTTATTATACACGCATTTCCGTATAGATTTTTTTTCTTTCCTTCTTCGGTCTTTATATATTTAATTTGTCAAAAAGCTTCTTTTTTTTTTTTATACTTACAGTCTTACACTGCAACGTTTTATCATAAGCATTAGTGTGGTTGTCGTGCCAACGAATAAAATACCAAAAACTACTCCTAATACCAATCCAACATTCAGCTCGGCATCTAAAATAAAAATACAAAAGAAATCAAACGACAATTTAGCTTGTGTTTTATATTACGTCATTTTTTGAGTTACTAGAAGTCGATGACGTATATATGTGTATATAATACAAAATATGAAATTAGGAGCGTTTATTTTATTCAATGATTTTAAAAACTTTTATGTATAAGCAACTCACTTGTCTTGATCGTTACAGCTGGTGAATCAGTATAAGCTTGATCGGTAAACGCGCGCATCCTGACAAAGTACCAAGAATCAGGTTTCAGTGGACCATTACAGAAAACTCGGATTTTGGTGTTTTCCGATACTTGGGGACAGGTTGAATCGTCACCCACGACAAATCTCACCGCTTGCATATGCCCATAATTAACGATAGTATCCGCTGCATCAAAAAAAATATATCTTAGCATTTTTAATATTCATAGAATCTAATTAGACCTATTTTAAACACTAGTACTTACGAGAAGGCTTCCATCTAGGTTCAGTGGCCTGATAAGGCGTTTGAAAATTGTATTGCGAAGATTCGTGCCAATTTGATGCGTTTGGCCATTTATGTTCACGAAAATCAAATCTTGTTGAGATGTTTGCGAAAGGTACGGATGCTACCATAACTGCATAATACTTGATCTTGCCGTTAATATCAGGAAACACTGGGAGTAAGGTGAGCGACGATGTTGTTGTACGTCGCGTTTTCTCTGGGTCTAGCTTGATTGAAGTCATGTAATCTTCCGATAACAAAGGCGGTACTGATAGGGATATAAACAAATTACGATATTTTAAATTTAGTTTTAATAGAATATAATTATTAATCTATGCACTAATAATATAGTGTACTTACATCCAGCTGGATATATCATATTCAGTCTGTTAATTTTGCCTGGTTCCAGAACGCTGTGCAAATAAACGACAACTTCAAAGGTGTAATTATAATCCGGTCGGAGTTCGCCTAATGTGACGGAGAAACGATCATTTTTTTTGTAACTTCCAACATTGAGAACATCGGTGATATTGTGATCTTCGTAATCAGCTCTTGTACCCTTTACTGTGTATTCAAAATAATAAACGATTCCCCTTGTCACGCAAGGTAAATACCAACTTAATGTTGTATTTAGACCATTTGGATTATTTTTTTGCGGAATAATCTCGTACTGAAATTTGGTAACTGGATCCGACACTGTAAAAATGAATAAAATTTAATAATTTGTTTATTAGTGTATTTTTTACGAATAAACGATAAATAAATTTGATAATTACTGCTTTGTTGCAAAATTTCATCTGCCACCCAAGTATTTAATCCCTACAATAAAAAAATAAAAATACAACGATATTAAAAACAACAATTGACATTAATAAATTTTGAAGAAATTTATATATAAAAAAAAAGTTTATTTTTTTACCTTCTCACTTGGTCCAGCTTTAGTCCAGGCTGTAATCTCAGCAGTATATTTAGACCAATAATAGATGTCTAATATTTCCATTGGCAATTCGGTTTGCTTAGGATCGATATCCTTAAATATACGAGTATAATTGAGGTTGCAATGATCAGGCACAACATAATAGGGCGCCCACGTAAAAACAATTTGATAACCAATGAGTTTGCCAGGTTGAATTTTTGGAGGTTCCCATACAAACGTCAAAGTTTTTTCGCTATTTTCGGTAACCTTAAATTCTTGAGGTGGTGAGGTGATATTTTCTTCAGTTACGGGATAAACTGGTTTGCTCCAATCGCTAAGCAGATCATTGGGCGATGTTTTGCCTTTTACACGCGTTTGTGCCTCGCAAGTATAAATTGAGTATGAAGTCAAGCCGGGTATAGTAACAAGTACGGTATGTAATCTCTCTTCGCCATCAAGAACGACAGTTTTGTTACCGTCTAGAAGAGTAACGCCTTTGCCCTCGGTATGATTGTGCTTGCATTTACATATCAAAGCCTCAAGCGTACAATTGTTGTTGGGATCGTCCACGTGCCAGAGTAGAGTTATCGAATCTTTGGTCGTTTTGATCGATTCAGGATCCGATTCATTTAACCATGGAGCTGCGCCGGCTACAATGAAGAAATGCAAATTTTTAGCAAAGATCAATTTTATTAGACGGATATAATAATGAGATAAGTAAAAAAATTTTGTTACAAGTACCTTTAAATGAGGTTGGAGCAGAAGTTTGAGTAACGTACAAGCCCTTGCCGTCATCTATATCGATAACCGCTACCGATACTACATATGTCGTACAACCTTTTAAATTATCAAAAGTCATATTAGTTTGTTTAGTCATATTGATTATTGAGTCTTCTTTGTTATTTAATTTTCCGATATCGCTAACTACAACTTGGTATTCTTTGACGCAGTTTGGTGCTGTGATTGGAACTTTCCAATCGACTTTAAGAGATACACTTGTAATCAGTGGTGTAACTATTAAATCAGTAGGTGGTGAAGGCACTGAAAATTATAATAAATAAACATAAATAAAAAACAAATACATATTTTATCAAAAGTAAAAAATTAATAAAAAATCGCTTACTCAAAAATCCAGTCTTAATATTAACTTCCTTCCCAGTTATTTTATCCGTAGCATTTGGTTTAAATATGCTCACTTCAATTTTATATTCGGTACAAGGTTGCAAACCCTCGATATTATAATACAAATTTGAAGTATTAAAAACAGCAACATTCTCATTCATCTTATACAAATCAATTAAATATTCTAAATCTTGATTTGGACCGGTTATACTCCAACTAACATTAATTGAAGTCGATGTAGAAATCGCGGTGATATTTTCAATTTTAGTTTCTGGTATCGATGGTCCTTCTGTACACATAAATAAAAACAACACATTATTTATAAACAATTGTTTTATACAAATCCATTTTTTTTCTAAAATTAAAGATACCAACCTGTAGTAGTAATAGCAATTCCAGAATTTTTTCTAGCAAGATCAAAATCCTCATAAGATTCATTTTCATAATCATTAATCTCTTTTTCATCAGCATAATCTGTACGTAAATCTTCGGAAAAATTTGATTTCCTATCTTCTTTTTCCTCAGCAGAAACAACACGTTCAATACGATGATAAGCAGATGCAGGTGGATTATTGGTACTTCCATTATCCTCAAGTCCATTATCCAGTAATAATTCATTGAGATATGTACCTTCGTTACCAGGTTCACCATCACCAAATACGTATATCACTCTTAGCAGGCAAAGTAATACCTGCAATCGTTTCCTTGGTATCATTGCGTCAACAGTAGCAAGTACAGCTTTTACCTGTAAACTAAATTGTATGTGATAAAAAAAAAATAGACACTCTTATACACTTAATTCAAGGCAAAGTAACAACTGTTTTATTATTTTTTTTATATATCCATAGGTCAAAATGGACGAACAAACACACTCACACACTCTTAACCACTGCATGATATAGAGAGTATATATGTATCGTATATGTAATCGGTATAAGAGAACACAATATTATCCAAAATGCGGATAGATAAAAATATACTGATAGCATGAAAAAAACACACACACACACACACACGATGATCGGCAAACAGCTATTTAGGTGATACCTACCTATATATCTATATTGAATTAAAAACGAGATATACAGTAAGTAACATTAAAAAGAGAGAATGAACGATACATATGTACAAACGGTGAAAGAGTGAATCGAAGAACTCTCGCGGAATATAAAACAGCTCTTACCTTACCTTACCTAGTATATATACTTATGAGACCGAGAGTTGAATAAAAAAAGAAAAAAAAGTACTTATAGAGAAAAAAAAAGAGAATGAGAGAGTGGCGGGGACAAGAACGAAAAGAAGGAGAGTATGTATATGTACGTGATATCTGTTGCTTGTCGATGGGCAATATCGGCTATGCGCCGATCGATCTTTTTCCTGATAAGTTATATACTCACAAGAATGTGAGATATATTATTATATGTATACATGAACTCTTGCGATAGGTACTCGTATTTATGTTTTATTGGAAATTCATATTGCATGATGCTATACAAATATACAAGTACATTACACACGTATATAAATAATATGAATAAAAGTACAGTATAGCTACATGATGGTATGTTAAATTTTATTTTCGATCGGAAAGCCGATTTTCCTCAACGGATGAAAGAGAAAGAACATATACCTTACACCTACTTAAATTTTACTCGTTAAAAAAGAGACCGAGTCATCATTGCGCGCGTATAGGTATTACAAGAGTATATACGGTGTCTATATATGCTAATATAAATGTATAATTAGCTCGCATAATAATAACAGAATATATTACATACAAATAATATAAAATGTAATATAAAATTACTCACTATACACAATGCTACAACAGTTGCAGTACAAGACGAATAAACGATAATCTTATTGACATCGCAACAAGACTATAACACACATAGAAGTAAGAAAGAAAAATAATATATTTTAAACTTTTGAGTTCACAAGTGCAATATACAAATCAAAAACGAAGGCACACACAGCATCCGCACACATACACACTGACTGTTCCTTTTTAAACTGGATCTTGTAGAAAGAACCAAGAGTGTGTGTACCGAGAGAGAGAGAGAGAGAGAGAGAGAGTCACGCTGCAAGTCACTATATAACACTCTAAAAGAGAGCGATGTTTCTCTGTGCTTCTCTCTGGAGCAAATATAAGTATCTTTCGTTGAACCCCGCATGCAACAGCGTACTGCCAGAGAGTAAAAGAAAAACCGTCCAGTAGGTCTCTCTCTCTCTCTCTTTCTCTCTTCAACTTCCTGCCTTATTTATGCTATACAAACGTTATATATTCTGTGTATGTATCTTTTTCTCCTCCTCCTTCTCTTTCTCTCTCTGCTTGCTTTATTCGACCCTATATATAAAGAGAGAGCTGTCTCTTCACAGTGGTGGAGGTGGTGGATGGCAAGAGAGAGAGAGAGAGAGAGTGTGGCGCGTCTCGCGGTCACGATTATCATTGATAACGCGTTAAAAGCCACCTCTTCTTCCTCCTCCTCTTCACACAAAATGTTTTTATCTGTATGTGTGTTATGTACACATGTAGTATATATTTACTATATGTATAATAGTCAACGAACAAAACGGATGGATGGACTAACGCTGCGCACTTTATTAATTAAACATGAGCGCTGCTGATAGCACCGATGGATGTATATATAGGTATAAGTATATATATATATATAAAATGTTAAACGCGAATTCAAAGAGAGAAAAAGAGAATGTGTGTTATAATCTATCAACACTCGCGCACACACAGAGATACATTTACACTCACACACGCAAGAACATAAACTTTAAAATACGTATTTAATATATGCAACTATAACAACAACAACAACAATAAAATAACCGACTCCGAAATTCGAAAGTGTTGCTCAGAGATCGACAACAAATTAAGCGTATACATGTATAAACACTGTGCTCCGAAATCTCTTGCAGTCACATATCATCAAACGGAGTAGAGAGAGAATAATCAAAAGAATAAGGTATTATATATTAAGAAAAAAAAAATATATATAAACTTACATACCTATAGGTACTTATACACTTATTGTAAAGAAAAAAATCACATGGAGTGCAAATATAAATGAGCCAACAAACACAGTAAACTAAATGAAACTATATACGAATTACTGGAGATTCACATGAAGACTAAGAATAGTGAAGCAACAGTCTTTTGCTATATAGGTATAGTTATATATACATATACAACAGCATGTATACAGTCTTATAAAACAACCCGTGGTAAGTAGTAATGGTGCCAGAGATCCGCGAGCAACCGCGCGTATTACAACACTATATAGCAAGCATCACCGCTCTCTCTTACTTTACTACTAAAGTACTACTATACTCCAAACTCCAAGAGGAGAGCTCCCACAAAGAGAGGCGAGCCGCGGAGCCGGAGGACGACGAGGAGAAAGAAAAAGAGAGAGAGAAAGAAAGACATTCCTCTCCCTCTCTTCCTGAATGCTCTTTCGCCTCCTTGCCCGCATATACATAAGCAGATGGCATCCCCCATGAAGGAGAAGAAGAGAGAAACGGAGAGATCCCTCTCCTCCTCTTTTTCTTCCTTCTTCAACTCCAACAACTCCACAGCAGCCGCTTTACGGTACACACACATATCTCTCTCTCTGCTCCCTCTGCTCCTATGCTCTTTCTTCGCCAGCAAGAGAAAAGAGAGAGAGAGAGAGAGAGAGCGGGGGCGGGAGAGCTGAGAAGAGCCTGCATGCATGTTTGAAAAAGCGAGACAGAGATGTATATATTTTTGGAGAATATGGTGTAGGTGGAGACTGGACCCTACTGAAAAATCTCACCTGAGATCTCACCTGAGATCTCATGCCAAAATCTCATGTGACTTTTTTTTTGCTTGAAACAGTTCTAAATGAAGTAAG